>CAUYPK010056254.1:0-14014 GCA_963574355.1 Loris lydekkerianus | reverse complement strand
CATTTATTTACAATGCTTTACTGTCTTAAATGGTTTATTCACTTTATTAAAGTTGCCATTGAATACTATGGGTTAATGTGGTATGTTAATGGTATACAGTATATCAAACAATCATGTATTCCTCAATTATTGTAATTGTTTTGGGTATATATTTTTATTTTTGAAATTTACCAGTGGCTGCTGCATTTTCCACCTCGGTTTATACTCGATTTACTAAGTTTTCCCAGTTTTAGGGTAAAATTAAGGAGGTCGGCTTATACTCGGGTCAGCTTATACTCGAGTATATACGGTACATTATTGTCAACTACAGTCACCCTACTGAACACCAGAACACCAGAACTGGTTCTTCTTGTCTAACTGTAACTTTGTACCCCTCGACTAACCTCTCCATGTCCTCCCACCTCTTCTCCCCAGCCTCTGGTAACCACTATCCTACTGTCTGCTTCTGTGAGATCAACTTTATGAGATTCCACATATGAGTGAGATCATGCAATATTTGTTTTTATGTGTCTGGCTTATTTCACTTAACATAATGTCTTCTAGATTTATCCATGTTGTCACAAATGACAGGATTTTATTTTATTCTTTTTGTGACTGAATAATATTCCCTTGTGTACATAGCATTTTATCCATTTGTCTGCTGATGGACACTGAAGTTATTTCCACATCTTGGCTGTTGTGAATAGAGCTGCAATAAACATGAGAGTGCATCTATCTCTTCCACACAAAGACTTCATTTCCCTTGGATACATTCTCAGTAGTGGGATGGCTGGATCATATGGCAGTTCTATTCCGAGATGATCTTCTTGACCAACTGTACTCTTCCATCACTTATCCTATCACACTGTGTTCATCTTTCTCATATCCCACATAACTCCCTAAATCATATTGATCTGTACTTATTTACTGTCTGTCTTCACATAATAGAAAGACAATTGCTCATTAATATGTATTCTATACTCAGAATAGTGCCTGGTACACGTGAATTACTCAGCAAATACTTTTTGAATGAATGAATGCTAGCATCCTAAACATTCTACGTTGCTCCTCAGCCTGAAAACTACCACCTAAGCCAATATGCTCATGTTTCAGTTAACCAAAGAAAATTATTAGTATGAGCCTCTTTTTAAATGTGAAGTTTATTGCTTAGCAAATTTCATTTCAGAATACCTGGAAATAAGTAGCTTGCTTTTTCACCCCTTCCTCATTATTTGGTTGAACTAATCTCTCTTGTGAGTTGCCCTCACAGATAACTTCTTCACCCTCCTCCTCATCAAATTCTTAATTATTGAAAAATATTGTATGTGCAATTATTTTTGTTTGTTTGTTTGGGGGGAGTTGGGGGATGGGAGTTTGTAGAGACAGACTCTCACTTTATTGCCCTCAGTAGAGTGCCGTGGCATCACACAGCTCACGGCAACCTCCAACTTCTAGGCTTAGGTGATTCTCTTGCTTCAGCTTCCTGAGTAGCTGGGACTACAGGTGCCCGCCACAATGCCCAGCTATTTTTTTTGTTGTTGTTGTTGCAGTTTAGCAAGGGCTGGGCTCAAACCCACAACCCTTGGTATATGGGGTCAGAGCCCTACCCACTGAGCCACAGGCACCACCCTTATAGGCAACTCTTGATTACATTATCTTAACTTTTATGCACAGAGATTTTAATGCAATTTGCATGTCTCAGAAAGGGCTCAGAATGAATTGGATTAGGAAAGGGAGGTTTGGGGGTACATATTAAACTGAATAATGCAAAATTAAATTAGACCTGGCAGAGGAATAATATCAAATTTGTAAGGGCAATTGCTTTGTCTGTCCTGCCACCCATAGAGAGAAAAGAACTAAGATCATCTCTGTTCAGGATGACCTACAGAGCCTGGGATAATAGAAATGTTCATGTTCATAATTGCTCTCAGAACAATACGTTTTCTTGGCATTTCATTTTAGGGGGAATGGGACAAACTAATTAAACTAAAAATTTTCTTAGAGCCAATGAAGAATCATGCTCATTTAAAAAAAAATAGAGAGGGTCTCAAATAATCAAATTTCACTTAACATAATGCCTAGGACAACATTAGTTTATGTTCTACTGGGAAAGAAAAGAACTGCAAATATAAATGAAAATATGCCATTGATAGTAAGAATTATCCTAATTAATTAAAATGGGGTAGGGAGAGATGTACATGTTAGAATCCGTGAAATATGATGAGAGGTGCTTACTATATATTAGAAAGATAGAAGGATGGATGGACGAATACGTGATCTTAACTATTTCAGAGCAAGAACTCAGGTTAGCTCATATATATTGATGAGAGCAGATAGCATGGTGCTTAATAACTGTTTATGCAATTGAAGCAATAGCATTAAGGGAAGGTAAATTTAAAAAGAAAGACAATTGCAAGGCCAAGTAAGCTATGAGAGGGGAGGGGTGTGTGAGAGAGAGTCTTAGCTCTTTGGGGTTAGTACGGGGTCATTATATGGAAAGGGGAGGAAACTTCAGGAGTTTTATTTACTCCTGGAGAATAGATTATTTTCTTTTAAAAGTTCAATCTAGTTTTGAACACAATGAAACTTTTTCTCAGAACTGTCTATTTTAAGATATTTAAGAACCAAATTATTAAACTAGAATTTGAGAATGATTTCTTAAAATCATAATGCTAGGGCTAGAAGGATCCATAAAGATTAAAGTCCAGCCTCCCTGGTGTAGATGTTTACCAACATTCAGACACACCTGAAATGTTTCCTGGGTGCCGATCACGTGGCAGACACTGTGCTAAATTCAGAGCATTCAACATTGGAGGAGACAAAATATGCAGATACTGAAATCAAGGAATAACTACCACAACAGACACAGGACAGGGTGCCCGGGGAGCACAGAGGAGGAGACTGAGTGAGGAAACCAACGCTGGAGACGATGTGATTTGCATAAATTACATGGTTACCTAGGGACGTTATTTGGGCCTTGCCTCAGTGGAGATATACTTTTTCTCAGTAGAGAAATACTATTTCTGACTATTATTTTTGGTAGGAATGTTTTCTAATTTGGTATATCACATATTGCTATAACTTTCTCTTATCCAACTAACACTTTAGATTATTTTATCTTCAAGATTCCCTAATGCTCATACATTTCACTGGCTTCTATTTCTACCAAATAAAATAAAAGTTCTCAGCATGGTATTCAAAACTGTTTATAATAATAACTCCATCTTAGTTTTGCAAGTCTTAGCTTTTGGATATTTGATTTCAGCCATACTGAAGTAATTACTATTTTCTTGTTTCTGAGACAGAGTCTCACTCTGTCACCTGGGCAAGAGTGCCATGGCCTCAACCTAGCTCACAGTAACATCAAATGCCTGGACTCAAGCAATCCTCCTGCCTCAGCCTCCTGAGTAATTGGGACTACAGGCAAATGCCACCATGCCTGGCTAATATAATTACTATTTTATTTTCTTTCTTTCTCTCTCTCGCGCTCTTTTTTTTTTTTTTTTTTTTTTTTTTTTTTTGAGACAGAGTCTTATTTTGTTGGCCTCAGTAGAGTACTGTGGCATCGTAGCTAACAGCAACCTCAAACTCTTGGGCTAAACTGATCCTCTTGCCTCAGCCTCCCAAGTAACTGGGACTACAAGTGCCCGCCACAATGCCTGGCTATTTTTAGAGACAGGGTCTCACTCTTCTTCAAGTTGGTCTCAAACTCCTGAGCTCAAGCAGTCCACCCACCTTGGCCTCCCAGAGTGCTAGGATTACAGGCGTGAGCCACTGCACCTGACCTAAATTACTATTTTCTGAACACACCTTGGATGTTCCCATCTCCATTCTTTTGCTCCCAGCCTCTGGCTCATCTCCATCTTTCATGAGACCTCTATCATTTTCACCCTCCTCTTTACGCCAGAGAGGCAGAGTGCCAAGCACATGGGAACTGGATTCAGGCTGCTTATAGAAGGGTTCCAGTCTTGGCTGCTTGACTCTGAGGGCCACTAACTAGGGTCAGATAGTAGTAATACCTTCCTCATAGTGCTGTTGTGAAGATTAGACAAGAAAAAGTTCGCAAGACCCTTATTAGAGAACTGGGTGTAATGTCCTTTATTCTGTTTCGTTGTAATTCTTTTTGTTATTTCTTTTATCCCACCTGTCACCTACTATGTTATTGCTCTTTACATATATTCCTTCTCAGCACCATGGTTGGGGAGCAAACCTACGGACTATATTTGTTCATTTAAGAATCACTTGTAATATCCAACATTCTCTCATATATATAAACATATATAAATAATATATAGAGAGAGAAAGAGACAGAGAAAGAGAAAAGCCTTCAATTAAGTTTTTGAAAGGATAAATGAAGATTGGAAGAGACGGATGAATGTACGAACGCCTAATACGATAAGGGCCAGCAGTGGTGGCATTTGTACTAATATGATGTCCACAAGGCAAACCCACTTCAGCAGCAAGGGTGTGGTTCTCAAATAGGTTGGCAATATTCCTAGAGCAAATTTCCATCTAACTACCCACATTTCTTCCCTAAACATTCTCTTCTCTTTGGAAAGGAGCAGATCCTTGAACATCAACCTAGTCAAAGCTTTTTAAAGAGCATCAGTGTTGGATCCTAACAAAACACTTTGAAGGAGGGCCTCCTGTCTCATTCCCAGGGCTGGTTTCTTTGATTACTCCATGTGGTTTCTCAGAAAACTTTTCACACGGTCAGGATGCGGCCTAGGGAATGTGACAGCAAGGGACAAGGTCAACCTTTATGTGTTTAGACGGAGTGCTTCCCTTACTGTTACGACCTAGACAAGATGAGAAGAGGCTTTGCCAGCCTCCTCAGATTTGATTCAGAAGGGATGGTCTTGAAGCTCCCCTCTGCATGAAGACGTGGCCTCGGCAGGCAGCCAGGTGCGTCTGCTCTTGCTCTGCCTGTAAACACTGGGATGCAGTGTGTGCAATTCTGCCAATTGTAAAACAAACTGTCTTTTAAAATAAGCACACTGGCCGATACCCTAACCACTGAGCAAGGGGCACCGAGCCTGTAGTTTTTCTTATATGGAGAATTATAGTGACCTAAACTTTGAAAATAAGTGATTTTTCAAAATACAAAAAGTAAACATACACTATGATTATAACTGCAAACAACAAATTCATGAACAATTTTTATATTTGGTAAAACTTTCTAGGTTTTTTTTGAATTTCTGTTGTGAGTCAGAATACATTATTTCAAATAAAATTTTAAACATATAAAAAAATAAATAAAAAATAAATAAATAAAATAAGCACACAATGTCAATAGGGAGGCCTGCTTTTTCAAAATAGTGGACTATTTAGCTCTCTAGCTGGTATTTATCTCTCCCCACAAGGCCACATGCCCATCATGTCTTTCCAAACATGAAAACTAAGTCCTCACGTTCTAAAATTATATATGTCATATACATATATATGTGCATGTGTATATATATATTTATGTGCATGTGTATATATAATTATATATGTGTGTGTGTCACGCACACACGCACATATATATATATATATATAGAGAGAGAGAGAGAGAGAGAGAAAGACATTCTTCCACTTTTCAGGTTTATATTTAAAATAGCATTTGGAATAGTGCCTTGAACAAAATGGGCATTTTGTAGATATTTTTTGAAGCTTATTGAATGAAATAAAGTTTAGTTTAAAAAGCCGCTTTGTATGATTTATTAGTGACTGGCAATAATACTGTTTCCTTTTCTCTCCAGAAAGCATTATACTACTTCTTAAAGGCAGCAAAGGCCGGGAGTGCAAACGCCATGGCATTTATAGGAAAGGTACATGCTTCATCTCCATCAATATTTTCTATCTTATAAACTTGATAAATGTGTGGGGCCAGCTAAGTGAACCTGGAGTAGGGTAACAGGACTACAGGCCTCTTCCATGGAAGGAGCTGAGGGGGTTATTCGCCTACAACCTAAGGGTAGGATTCTCGAGGTGATGGTTTGAGAAGAAGCCCCATACAATAGTAGCCTTTGTCTGAGACACCAAAAGCAGCCTCAAAAGAAACCTGGGGCCAGGTGCTGTGGCTCACACCTGTAATCCCAGCACTCCAAAAGGCTGAGGTAAGAGGATTGCTTAAGGCCAGAAGTTTGAGACCAGCCTGAGCAAGAACAAGACTCTATCTTTACAAAAAAAAATTAAAAGTGATCTGGGCATGGTGGCACATGCCTGTAGTCCCAACTATAAGAGAAACTGAAGCAAGAGAGTTGCTTGAGCCCAGCAGTTTGAGGTTGCAGTAAGCTAAGATGAGGCCACTACACTCCAACTGCAACAACAGAGTAAGACTCTATCTTAAAAAGAAAAAAAGTACTCCTGACTCAGAGATCTTCCTAAGTGTAGCTATGAGCCTATGAGGACCCCCTCCCTGACACGTAGCAGCAGAGCCAGGCTGGGTGGGCATTAGAGACCACTCCTGACCTGGCCTCAGTCAGGGGTTTTGAAAGAGAATCAGCTCCAGGCTGGCCAGGGTCCCTCCTATGCCACCTCTGCCAGGGTTTCCCAAGGCTGCGGAGCAGCCTTGTGGGGTTCCCCCAGAGCAGCATGTTCTTCTCTCTCCTTCAAAGACCACTGGCTCCCCTGAGTGCTGCCCTAGGCTCCCTGCAGCCCATCTGCATTAGTAAACATGGGGACAAGTGCCCCGCTTCCTGAAGTGCTACATGCAGTAAATTTAGACACAAGAGACGTGAGTAAACACAAGTAGGGTTGGTTTCTTTGCCCTCAGCAAGGTCATTCCAGAATATTTATAGTAGATGGTATTCTTGGTTTTTCCTTTTCTTTTAAAGGAATCCAGGTAAAATTCAAATAACATAAAACTAACCATTTTAATGTGTACAGTTCAGTGGCATATACTACATGCACAATGTTGTATGACCACTAACTATTTCATTTTAAAACATTTCTATAACATTCAAATTCTTTTGTTTTATTACAACCTCTTTCATTTTCATCCCCTAGATGTATTTAGAGGGGAATGCCGCCGCACCACAAAATAACGCGACTGCCTTCAAATACTTTTCCATGGCAGCCAACAAGGTAGGTCCTCAACCTATCACCATAAACACATAAAAACAATCAGCATGTAGACTGGGGCTGGAAAGTTGTCTTCAAACTTCCAAGCCCAAACAAGGAGGCTGTGAGGAGTTTTGTATTCTGGACAAGTACAGTATCATTGAAAATAAAATATGGGAAGGGGTGGCAGAAATATGACTTGTCTTCATGGTAAATGAAAATGGCAGTGATGTGGGTACCCTCGCAGGGGCCAGCAGGAGGTCAAATGGAGCTCATCTTTCCCTGCCCCTGTGCATTAGGCTATTTAGCTTAGGAATAGTAAGGTCAGAGGAAGGAAAAACTCAATCAATAACTCTAGGAAGTTCAAGACAAAGACATCTAAGAAATGTCCACTTTCCTCTGGTCAGATCTAACCCAAAGGCCAGATCCCCTTCCCAACCCCTGCCCCTGATCCAGGCAGGAGGTTGCCAGGAAGGTGGCCAGGGCAAAGTGACTAAGAATGTGGTTCTGGAGGCAAAATCCCTGGCTTAAACACCATCTCTATAACCTACTATCTGTGTGACCTTGGGCAATTTACTTAAACTCTCTGAGCCTTAGTTTCCCCATCTATGAAGTAGGAACACCTACTTGCCTGATATTGTGGTTGCTAAGATTAAAGGAGTAAATACATTTGTGCCTCATATTGTCACGTACTTAAACCAGTGCCTGGAACATAGTACGTGCACTATTATCTTTTGCTGTCTGGAAACAGTTATGTAGAGTGAACTTTAAAACACATTCAATACAGAATGGAGGGCAGGCACGGTGGCTCACACCTGTAATCCCAACACTCTGGGAGGCCAACGTGGGTGGATCACTTGAGCTCAGGAGTTGAAGATCAGCCTGAGCAAAAGTGAGACCCTATCTCTACTAAAAACAGGAAAAAGAAAAAAACCCAAAAAACTAGTCGGGCATTGTGGTGCACATAACTCCAGCTACTCAGCAGGTTGAGGCAAGAGGATCATTTGAGCTCAAGAGTTTGAGGTTGCTGTGAGTTACAAAGCCACAGCATGGCAAGGAGTGAGACTCTGTCCCAAAAAACAAACAAACAAAGTGATTTTTGTCTTCTGGATTCCTCCTAGTAGAGGAATTGCAGGACCAAATGGCAGGTCTACTTTTAGATCCCTGAGTGTTCTCCAAACTTCTTTCCAAAAAGAACGTATTACTTGCCTTTCCACTAGCATTGCAGAGTGTTCCCTTTTCTCCACATCCACGCCAACATCTTAGTTTGATGTAAGCACTCCAAATTGTATTAAAAAAAAACACATTGTACCCCACAAATGCATAAATGTATTCATGATCTATGTGTATATGACTTAATAAAAGGTTAAAAAGAAAAAAAAGAAAAAGAAAAGAGAATATTCCAAATAAATATAATTTAGGTCACAGGATTAATTTAAAATACCAGTCTTTTTTTTTTTTTTTTTTTTTGTAATTTCCAAAAAATACTGTTTGATGGCTCCTAGAATACCAGAGAGTAATAAAAAACAAACAAAAAGCTTGCTTCCTCCTGTGGAAGTGTTGCCTTTGTTCCTAGGCTCAGTGAGGCTGATATCTGTCCAATAAGACTGAGTAGATTCCTTGAATTCCTTTAATGCATGAAGAACATCCACATCCCAACACCCATGGGCCCCGGATTGGCAAACAGCCTTGATAAACCTTCTCTGCCCTCTGCCCACACAGCAGGAAGCCTGCTGTTGTCTTGCAGTCACACACTGCAACACTGGCAGTGAGGGTGGGCTCAAGTCAGGGAGTATTTTCCACTGATCTCAGTTTTTAAAAGCCCACATGCTGTTTTAGGAGCCTATTTATAAATGACTAGCACCTCAGAGCTTCTGCTATTATGGTGTAAATTACTGAGAAGGCTAGCATTCATCTCCCCTTCCTTGTAATTTGTATGAAATTATTGCTCTGCAAGGCAGTTATCTGGAGTACCATTAGGTTAGGATGACAAGAAAAGCAGACACCCCCCCACCCCCAAGAAAAAGAGGTAACAAGGGACATCTTTTATAATCTGGCAAATAACACTGATATAAATCAACACAGCTCCAAAACTGTCTGGGGCTATGGAACCAGCAGTGACCTGGGCCCCTTGTCTTCTAAACCTGAGGTATCCTTCCCTTACAATGGAAATCTGAAGGCTGGGCGTGGTAGCCTATAGTCCCAGCACTCTGGGAGGCTGAAGCATGTGGATAGCTTGAGCCCTGAGACCAGCCTGAGCAATAGTGAGACCCCATCTCTCCTAAAATTAGAAAAACTGAGGCACAGGATCACTTGAGCCCAAGACCTTGAGGTTGCTATGAACTCTGACACCACGGCACTCTACTCAGGACACTAAAGTGAGACTCTATCTTAAAAAAAAAAAAAAAAAAAAAAAAAAAGAGAGAGAGAGAAAGGAAAAAAAAAAGGAAATCAGAAATTGTATTTAAGCTAATTATGCTAATTAGCATTAGGTAAACATGGCCTGAACAATTTGTCAGATTTCTCACTCACATTCTTACTACTTGTTTTTAAAAACTACTTTTTTTTTTTTTAATTAAATCATAGCTGTGTACATTGATATGATCATGGGGCATCATACACTAGTTTCACAGACGGGTTGACACATTTACATCACACTGGTTAACATAGCCTTCCTGGCAATTTCCCAGTTATTGTGTTAAGACATTTACATTCTACATTTACTAAGTTTCACATATACCCTTGTAAGATGCACTGCAAGTGTATTCTCACCTTTTATCATGAACACATTTACACTAGACTGTTTATTGCAGGTCAATTTACAATCGCCAAAATGTGGAAACAATGAAAATGCCCATCATCCCAGGAATAGACTTACAAGCTGTGGTACATGTATACCATGGAATACTATTGAGCCATTAAAAAAGATGGAGACTTTACATCTTTTGTATTAACCTGAATTGAAGTGGAACACATTCTTCTTAGTAAAGCATCAAAAGTATAGAGAAGCAAGAATCCAATGTACTCAATTATAATATGAAGGCAGTAGATGAGCTAATACAGAATGGGGGATATGGGAAGTAGAAAGGAAGTAGAGGGAAGGTGGGAGGGGGATGGAGGTTCACAGTGTATGACACACCTCTTGGGGGTGGGACACAATTATAAGAAGGACTTTACCTAACAAATGCATTGTAACCTAATTCTTTGTACCCTCAATAAATCCCAAAACATAAAAAAAAAAAACAAAAAATTCAGAGACATATGTCTCTGGGGGCAAAACCCCCCACATATTCTGAAGAGACAAAACAATCACCAGAAGCAGTCTCAATTATGACACAGATGTTGGAACTAGTAGGGAGTTTGCTATGATTTATATGTTAAAGGCTCCAAATGAAAAGACTGATAATATGCAAGGCTAGGGAGACTAACAAAATGGAAATGACACAAATAAGAACACCAAGACAAGAATGAAGAATGCCTTCAAAAGAATCATCAGCAGATTCAACACAACCAAGCATATAATCAGTCATGTTGCTAATATGCCAATAGAAATCACCCTAATTGAAATACAAAGAGGGAAAAAAGTGGTAATAAAAGTAAAATACCCAAGAACTATGGGACAGTCTCAAATGCCTTAGCACATTTGCAATGACATTCCAGAAAGGAGAGAACAGGGCAGAAGAAATAATTGAACAAACAATGAAATAATGGGTGAGAAATTTCCAAAATTAGTGACAGACATCAAACCACAGGTCCGGGTTGGAGGCAAGATGGCTGACTAAAGCCAGCTTTCCACAGAGACTCCCATACAGAAGGAGAATTAAAGGACAGAAACTTAGCAAGTAACCTGGCAGATTAGAGCTGCACCAAGGTTGAAGAATGCACATCAACCCTGCTGAGGTGATCTGCGACCCTAAGGATACAAACAAAAAGTACAAAATCCATCGCCAAGCAGACGGGAGTCCCCTCCCCCAAGAGAAAGTACTCTTGAAGTACTCCATAAACAAACGAACAGAGTTCAAAAGTCCTTCCATTATATCCCATGGGAGAGACCCTCTAAAAACTGGACCTACTCCCCCTATTAGGGTGCCATGGTGCTCTCCTGCCAGGCATAAAACTGTATATATCCTCTACTTGCAAATCTTAGCTCCCAGCATGCCCCTCCACTCTCACTCTGAGGTCTGGAAGCCTGTCCCCCAGGAGTCCAGATTCTTGGGTATTTTTTCAAGAGGTGTGGACAGGGCATGAACTGCAGCTGGTCAGTGCTGATTCTGTGGCACGAGAGTGAGGAGAGGATGGTTGGCTGAGAGAAAACCACACAGAAGCGGCGGTGCCCCGAGGCACAGAACAGCAGCTGTTTTTTAGCAACAATAGGGCTCACCCATGGATATTCTGGGGTCACACTCCTGTCTCTCTGGGCAACCAGATGAGGCTGGGCATCTTCTCTGGTGGCAGCCATGGGCAGAACAGATCTAGGACAGAAACTCAGACCCTGTGAGTAAAGGGTTACCGGCCTAGGTGGAGCCCGGGGACTAGAAAATGCACACACAGAGCTGGCAGATTCCATGGTGGGGCTGACCCAGAGAACCACTTTACTCAGCCTGGGATGCACCCGGCCCTCAGGGGCTTATTAGCCCAGACAAAGGACGGCAGGCAAGGGCTGGAACTGACAGCTAAACATGTGCTGCTGGAATACAAATGGCAATGAGACCAGGCAGGGGCACAGACAGGGCCTGAGGCATAGATTCTGTGAACTCTAACAGCCTATCTTCTACAGGGGAAGGTAGCCATGACAGAAACAAATTCTGCAAAGTTGTTCTGTTCTGTCAGTAACATCAATCAGGGTTGGGGCTGGAACTGGGTGAACAGCCCCAGCCTCCATTAAGCACCTGAGGTTGTCAGGCTTCACCTCCCCCTGCCGGATAGTGGCAGAGAGCAACAGGCTGGCTGAGGAGACATGAACCTCCCTGTGAATCAGGCAGGTGAAAACCCCTGGAGTATCTGCTTATTGGTGGCAACTGGCTCACAGCCCTGTGGAGTTATCAGTGACTGGGTGTTGCAGAGGTGCAAGGTGGGGAAGGAGGCATCAACCTTCCCAGACTAATCTATATGATGGGTGGGTCCTTCTGACCACACGGAGCACCAGAGTGAGTCATATTTGAGTTGTCGGCAGACCCCTGCAATCTAGTTGCCAGAGACCTTCTAAAATCTCCCATCTGAGACAGGTGCTGACTGAGACAATTGATTTGGACCTCTTTAACTGGACCAATCGTCCAAGGACTATCCAAGTGGTACCCTGGGTATGTGGTTGTGGGAAGGTTTGATTTACCTTTTCCAATTGTTTCTTGTGGGGGGGATGGGGTGACTTAATTGCTGGTATTTCTCTACAGCTGAGACTTCAGCCCAGAGTAACTGATTCACTAGGGTCGGACAGAGACCAGATGAAAACAAGACAGAGCCACTTAGTCCCACCACACAAAGCAGGTCCCCAGTTTCTCAGGCCGTAGCACTGTACAGTTCCTTGGCAAAGCTCCAGGGGAAAGGTACAGACACCAGACCCAGCTTTGGGGCAAAGAGATGGTTAATCACTACTTCTAGAGCCCCAAATCAAACTTTTCTTGATTTATTCATCTAGATTAATGGTGTAAAACAATCATGAGACAAAATCAGCATAAAAACTCCAGTAACATGAATAACCAGAGTAGATCAACCACCCCAAGGAAAAATATGGCAGACGCAACTGAAGATCCCATTCATAAAAAGATGGCCAAGATGTCAGAAATTGAATTCAGAATTTGGATTGCAAACAAGCTTAATCGAATGAAGGAAAGTTGGAATTAGAAACTTGAGGAGCAATTCAAAAGTTGTCTCAAGAATTCAACGAATTTAAAGACAAAATCACTGAATATTTTGACACATTGAGGCGAAAATTTGCAGCCCTCAAAGATCTGAAAAATACAGTAGAATCCCTCAGTAACAGAGTGGAGCAAGCAGAAGAAGGATTTCTGACGTCGAAGACAAAGCTTTTGAACACTCCCAAACTCACAAAGAGGAAGAGAAATGGAGAGAAAAAGTGGCTTTGCAAGGCACAGAGGCTCTTCTCCATGAAATTATGAAAAAAAATTTTCCAGGCATGCCAAGAGATTCTGAAATTCAGATAGTGGACAGTTTCAGAACCCCAGCATGACTGAACCTGAATAAGACATTGCCCAGGCACATCATAATTAACTTCACTAAACTTAATATGAAGGAGAAAATTCTGAAAGCAGCAAGACATAAGAAAACCATAACCTACAAAGGGTAGAACATTAGAATGACTGCAGATTTAAACTTCAGACATAAAACTATAAAAATACTAAAAGAAATTGCAGGGGAAACTCTTGAAGAAATCGGTCTGGGCGAATATTTTAGGAGGAGCACCCCCCTGGACAATTGAAGCAGCTTCAAAAATACACTACTAGGACCTGATCAAACTGAAAAGCTTCTGCACAGCCAAGAACACAGTAAGTAAAGCAAACAGACAGCCCTCAGAAAGGGAGAAAATATTTGCAGGTTATGTCTCTGACAAAGGTTTAGTAACCAGAATCCACAGATAACTCAAACGTATTCGCAAGAAAAGAACAGGTGATCCTATCTCAGGCTGGGCAAAAAACTTGAAGAGAAACGTCTCTGAAGAAGATAGGTGCACGGCCTACAGACATATGCAAAAATGCTCATCATCCTTAATGAACAGAGAAATGCAAATCAAAACTACTTTCAGATATCATCTAACTCCAGTAAGATTAGCCCATATCACAAAATCCCAAGACCAGAGATGTTGGCATGGATGTGGATAAAAGGGAACACTTCTACACTGCTGGTGGGAATGCAAATTAAAACATTCCTTTTGGAAAGATGTTTGGAGAACACTTAGAGATCTAAAAATAGACCTGCCAGTCAATTCTATAATTCCTCTAATAAGTATATACCCAGAAGACCAAAAATCACATTA
>CAUYPK010056253.1:0-90030 GCA_963574355.1 Loris lydekkerianus | reverse complement strand
CCCCCGCCCCCGCCCCCCCCCCCCCCCCCGCGCCCCCCCCCCGCGCCCCCCCCCCCCCCCCCGCCCTCCGGCGGCCGCCGGCGGCCGGCCCGCGTCGGGGGGGGCCAGCAGGCAGGAGAGATTCTGGAGGGGGCAGCAGGCAGGAGAGATGTTGGGGGGGACAGCAGGCAGGAGAGATTCTAGAGGGGGCAGCAGGCAGGAGAGATTCTGGGGGGGGCAGCAGGCAGGAGAGATTCTGGGGGGGGTTAGCAGGCAGGAGAGATTCGAGGGGGGTGCTGCTTTGTCTCCCAATCCCAACTTACTGCACACAGACCACCTGGTCTTCTCTGCCCACCCCCCAGGCCTGTGGCCCAGGACGCTGGGGAAGGGTAGTCGGCTGAGGTTCCAACCCATGCAAGACTGGTCCAGAGTGGCTGATTTACGGAATCATTTTCAGTCAGGAACCATCTCTGGGAAAAGGTAAAGGTGGGCGCTAAAATGACTGAAGAAGACATGCTAGCTTGAGAGAAAGGAACAAGTCTGCAGAACCCCAGCATCCAGGACGCGAGCCTGCAGCTGCTGCCTCTGACTCCCCGGTGAGGAGAATGCCTCCGCGGTGATTCTTTTGGCATTGCCACCATTCCAATGAGTAATTGCACCAATCTGAAGGCCCCCCTGCACCAGAGCCGCACCCTCTGCCTTCTCCGGGCTTCTCCAGAAGCAGCTGAGACCCACACCTGTGCCCCCTGCCGGCTTTCCAGTCCCCCTGAGGGCTCCTCTTAAAGCTGCTCGGAGTCTGAGGTAGGAGGATCTCCTGAGCTCAGACCAGCCTGGGCAACATAGTGAGACCCGGTCTCAAAACAACATAAAATAATAAAATTAAATTAAAAAACAAAGCAGATCTGAGTCTGTCTCAAGGATTTCAAAGTCAATGTTGTTAATCACAACGTATTGACAAAAATGAAATTATCATTTAACATGCGTCTGAGACTCCATGTGAAGAGCAGTTTCCACAAAGTCTACATCAAAGGATGAATGGGCCATATTCACTCTACAAAGCAACAGTCCTTTGTGGGTTGAAAAATATGATTTCACCTCCAACCTCATCCTTCCCTCAACCATGCACACTCCATCACGTTTCATTTTAACTCAAGTTTTTTTTCCCCCAGCACAAATATTTATTGGGTGTTTACTGCATATGCTTATCTGGAAGCTTATCAGCAGAATTCTGTCCAACAACTAAAAATATACAGGAGAAATCTGATGCTGAACAAAAATGGTTCCAGAAATGTTTTGGGATCCCCATCAACCCCTGCTCTTGGATTCTGTGAATAAGTGAGTCCACATCTCTCTGGGGCTGGCGATGAACTCAAGCTGACTGCAGACATGGAGAAACTGCTGTTTAAATGACACCTCAGGGCTGAGTCACCTCAGTCATCCACAGAGGAAGGTCCTCTGGGACCAGGGGCAGAAGCGCTGACTGGTCCCTTCAGGTAAACATTTTGACTACGAAGTGAGGTTTTATGGCCCAGGTAAGTGATTTTCACTCTGCCTCACAGGTGTATGGGCATATTTTTTCTTTGTTGAGGAAATTGTAACAGCCTACTCTTAGCACCACAGAATCTCCTCTCCCAGAGAGCATATTAAATGCCCCTCCAGTTTCCAAGGCTTAGTTAAGAGCTCTGTAAAAACAACTACATATTTTACACAGGCCGTTGTTGCTAAGCGTGTTGACTGGTTCTTTCCCTAGGGAAATTTCTAGTCGGCAACCCAGTCAGTTTTGTATAAAGGGAGTTAAAAAGGACTTTTTTTCCCCCCCACATCTAAGATAGTGGAACACTAGATCATTAGTCAGTGCACTGGGAGTGTAGAGACATCTAAAATAACTTATATGTCATTCTGGTCGGATGTGCAGAACTTGGTTCATTCAGATGTTTTAGGACCCTGTGAGAAACCATGCTTCTCCCTGCAAGCATCACCTTTAAGTTTACCCTGTACAGTTTGGACAGGTGAATCTCAAGACAGAAAAGAATTCCCTCTGCTCATTAGCAGAGAGACGCAAACACAAGTACCACAACCGTCCCCAATTTAGTGCTTCCTGTATTACCTTCCACTTACTACCTCTGGTCAATGTATTAATTCTCAGGAAATGTTCTCATTCCCGATAGCAGGGCACAATGCAGATTAAATAAATCTCTTCAAGGTCTTACATAATTTTTACCCTGGCATAGTTCTCATTCAATAGGTATTCAATAAGTATCATTTGGATGGATGGATGGACAAATGTATGTTTAACAAATCAGGTGGGGCTGCAAGAGATTTTCTCAACAGATGTTTTAAAAGGAAGTCAGCCTATAGATATCCCCACCATAACCAAGACCGACGTTTGATGCCATCTTCCTGTTCCCTTCCCCAAACTGCTTGAAGGTCTGTTTGACTCCCCTGAGAGCCACCCCCACTCTTGGGAAAAGGGAAAGCAAAACCATAAGGATAAGATTCAAGAGGCTCCTCCTCTCCAAACATCACAACAAATCTTCTTAATGATAGCTTTAAATATGTCAGTGCTTTCTTAAGCTCCGGTGGACAGACTGTACTGAAGCCTTTGCTTAGTAGGGAGAACTTAGTGAAAGAAAACAGAACCATCAGTCCAAACTTTTCTGGATGACTTTTAAGTAGATAATGAATCTTAAAAGTTCACCCAGGACTCCTCCTGAAGACTAAGAAAGCAAACATTTTTCATCAATGAAATGCTTCTTGCTGCTGGCATATTCCTTTTTAAGAAGTCTCATTTTAGATATACTAAACATTTGATTTTCTTAGTTTTCACATGGACAACTTTGCAACTCTAGTTAAAGTCAGCATGCGCCTACATTTCTGCATATTTTAAAGGGAAGACTGGGGTGTGCTGGGCCCTCTGCTTTAGCTCCGTGACCTTGAGACTCAGTTTCCCCATCTTCAAGTTGGAAGAGTTGAGCAGTCTGCCCAGGTCTGTCTGGGGGTGGGGTAGTGTGAGCTAACCAAGGCAGTTCCATTTTAAGGTAAGTTTATTTTGGTTGGGTCTGTGAGATTTTCTTTGATCCAAAGGGGTTTTGACTTTAAAAGTTTGCAAACACCTAGATTAAATAAATAAAAAATGGTGGTCCCTTGGGTCCAAAGTTGAACTATGGGTCCAAAATTCCCATGGTTGTTGAATCTGTGGTTTGATTTTAAAAGTAGGTAGTAGCTATGCCATCTCTGAAGGAGAGCTTTCTGTGAGGAATGCAATCCCCTCACAGCAGTTCCTCTGGAAAACTCTGGGTCCACATTCAGAAGGTCTGCCTTGAATCATATGGTAATTCTATTTTTTTATTTTTTGGAAAAAAAAAAAAACCCATATCGTTTTTCATAGTGACTATGTCATTTTACATTCCCAACAGTGGATAAGTATTCTAATTTTTCTATATCTTCACCAACACTTTGGTCGTTTTGATAATATCCATCCTAACAGGTGAGCAGTGGTATCTCATTTTGTTTCCTAGGTGATTACTGATGTGAAGCACATGTTTATATACCTGTTGGCCATTTGTATCTTTTCTTTGGAGAAATGCCTATTCAAGTCCTTTGTCCGTTTTAAAATCTGGTTATTAGTTTTGGGGAGTTGTTTTTTGTTTGGGGCATGTTTTGTTTTTTGCTGTTTTATTGTAGGAGTTTCTTGTATATTTTGGAGAATAACCCCTTATCAAATATATCATTTTCAAAGATTTTGTTCCTTTCTGTAGGTTGCCTTTTTACACTGTTGATTATTTCCTTTGTGTGCAGAAATTTTTGCTCTTGGGTATATGTCCAAAAATATTGAAGTCAGGATCTTATAGAGATTGAGCCCTCCTATTTTGGTCCGACTTTAGCACTCCATTACAGCATTATTCCAAATTGCCAAGATACGGAAGCAACACAAGTGCCCATCAACAGAAGAATGGGCAAAGAAAATGTGGCATACACATACAGTGGAAGATTTTTCTATTTTTCTTTTTAAAAGGAAGGAATTCCTGCCACATGCTACAACATGGATAAACCTGGAAGACATTATGCTAAGTGAAGTAAGCCAAACATAGACAAACACTGCGTGATTCCACTTAAATGATATATCTAAAATAGTTAAACTCACAGAAGCAGAGAGTAGAATGGTGGTTTCCGGGGACTGGGTGGAAAGGGGAATGGGGAGCTGCTGTTCAATGGGAGTAAAATCTCACCTATGTGAGATGAGGAAATTCTGGAGATCTGCTGTACCACAGAGTGCCTCTACACATGAGGGTAGATCTCATGTTAAGTGCTTTTAGCACACAAATGCACACACACAACAAAATAGGAAAGTTTTGGAGGTGAAGGATGTA
The DNA here is from genome assembly GCA_963574355.1 of Loris lydekkerianus. Taxonomy (NCBI): domain Eukaryota; kingdom Metazoa; phylum Chordata; class Mammalia; order Primates; family Lorisidae; genus Loris; species Loris lydekkerianus. Next base: position 85,681 of record CAUYPK010056253.1, on the reverse strand, counting down.
TTTATTACCTTGATTATTGCAATGGTATCATGGGTATATGCATATGTCCAAACTCATCAAATTACCTACATCAAATATGTGAAGTTTGTGTATATCAGATATACTCAATAAAGCTATAAGAAAGGGAAGCCTGCTTTGTGATAAGAATCCTAGGAAGACATACATGGTGGAGGCAAGGAAGTTTCTTGCCTCTACCATAAGGGATTAAATCCCTTTATTAAAAAGGATTCTTTCTGTAAAATTCGAATTCAGTCAAAAGGCTACACTCAAGGATCCAGAAGGCCATGTGTGCCCAACTCCTAGTTGGACATGGGCAGGTGTGGAGGGAGGTGGGGGGGGGAGGGAGCGGAATGTGATTAAGGGGAAAAAAAACCCCAGCAAACAAATCTCAAGGACAAGGAGTTATAGAGGGAGGATGGTTCTAAAAAGAGAGGAACCAAGTGTAGAAGGGGGAAATGGTTCTAAAGAAGCTGATTACTTTGGAGAGAAGCAAAGAAATGTGACAAGTCTTTCACTAGTTAAGAGCCCACACAGTTGAAAAGAAGAAAAGGGAAGATGGGTAAGAAATGACAGGAGCTTGACATGTTTTGAGAGGGCTTTCTGCACATTGATTGCCAGCCTAAGAGAAACAAAAAGTGGAAATCAGAAGGCAGAGGTGAACATAATATAAATTTCATAACAAAGAAGGAAACAAGTGGCTAGGAACAACAAGAAGGAAAAAAAAAAAAAGAAAATGAGAAGAAAAGTAGCACTCAGAGGATTCAGCCAAGGAGGTTCTTCTTGTTTGTTTGTTTTATTTTTTTAAGCCACTTGTCTAGGAAAAGGATGAGTCTTTGGCAAAAAATCACATAAAGATTGGTTTCTGGTCAAACTACCTCTAAAGGGTCTTATAACTGCCATCATAAATGGCCATATTAATTTTGTGGCACTCTAAGGAGTTAGAACACATTTTAAAAACATCTCAAAGCTAAAAATCTGAGGGCTATCTATGACCAGCTTTTATTCACAAAGCTTCCCTACTTACCATCTGTGCAACATTGCTCTCAACTCTGTGTGGGCCAAAGAGAAAAAAAAAAGCTCTATGATTAAGAAGAAAAAAATAATCTTAAACAGTTTTTATAGAGCAAGCTAAGTGCCCACAACTCCCTCTCCCTGTTAGATTTTTACGGACACTTTTAAAAGTCAATGAGGAAAACAAGGAAAATGAAGATTTGTACTGAGAAGGGGAAAAAAGCCAGCTGAAGCAAGTAACTTATATTAATGAGTCTACAGAACCTCATTTTGCAAATCTAAAATATTAAGTGATTTAAACATTATGACATCTTGTTTCTGTAATAAGAAAACTGACTCCATTTTTCATCTATACTTTTTTTTTTTTTTTCAAATTAATATGAGAGTACAAACGTTTAGTGTAGTTACATGGTTTTCAATTCTAAGGTAAAGTTCACATAGAAGTTGAGCTCCCCCCTAGGGGTGTGCTGAACCCCCTCACATTGAGCACATTAGATGAGATCCCACCAACTGCCCTCTCTCCTCCTGCCTATATGTTTTATAAGCTCTCCATGCCCACCACGGCAAGTGCCATGAGAATCTGTGGGTGGAAGGAAGTTAAGTCGATGTTCCCTTGAGATTTCAATTGTTCCATAGACTTCTGCTGCTTCTCTGCCCTGAAATGTGTCACTTTCTCTCTTTTTAAAATAATTACAACTAGTAACCATTATTGATAATAATGATTCTCATATTATATGTGTTAATTGGCCTTAACCAAAAGAGCAAAAAAGCTCTCTGATTAAGAATGAGAAATACTCTTAAACGGTTTGCATAGAGCTACTCAATGGTGGCCTTGACTCTTAGATGTGTAATGCAAAAGATAAATTTAAAAGGGCCTTGTTTTGTGCGGAGCCCACAGGGATAGCTTCTGGGGTCTGTTCCTTTCCACAGGGATAGCTTCTGGGGTCTGTTCCTTCTCATTGGGGAGGAGACAGAATCTATCTGGAACAGCCTAGTAGAGACATTGGCTGAAAGAAGGGGCTGAAGAGCTGGCAGTAGGGAGAGCATGGGGTTGCTACAGAGGCTGACATCAAGAAAGTCCTTGGGTTTCTGCTGCTTCTCTCCCCCAGCAAGAACTGCAGAACAAAGACACCAGCTCATCCCAACACACCTCCTGCTGACCCCAGCCTGGCCTCTCCATGACTCCAGGGCCAGTCTCCCCAGGGGCTCCTGAATGTAGCACAAACTTTCTCACCTCTGCTTTCCTTTCCCAGGAAGCTGCAAGCCCCTCCCACCTCCCCACATCATCTCCCAACCTTTCCCTGCACACTCACCTCTTTCTTCTTTGCCTTCCTTCCACCTGAGTCTCACCCGAGCACTAGGCACTAAGTCTCATGCTTTCGTTTCTTTTGCCCTAGTTCAAGAACATATGTTTTGCCATCTCATTTAGATGGTAAACTAGAAAGACAAGTAGGCATCTCATATCTTTTGTTTTCCTCATGGCCTTTAGCATAAGTCTCACTTGGGAATTACTTGCTGAGTTTTTTTTTTTTTTTATTAGATCATAACTGTGTATATTACTGCATTTATGGGGTACAATGTGCTATGGCATATGTACACCATGGAATACTATGCAGTCATAAAAAGATGGGGACTTTACCTCTTTTATGTTTACATGGATGGAGCTGGGTCATATTCTTCTTAGTAAAGTATCTCAAGGGTAGAAAGAAAAAAAATACCCAATGTACTCAATACTTACTAGGATGAACTGATTCAAACTGAACAGCAAGGAGGAAGAGTAGGCATAAGCAAATACATCCCCACCAAAGTGCTTCTCTGCTCATATTTGTGGTCAAGGAGCAGCATATGAGCCAGTGAGAAATAATTGGGAAAATAAAATAAATCATTATTTTCCTCTTATCAAGTGGAGGCTTTTTTTTTCTTTCTTTGGTATCTCCTGATTTTAATAATTGCCTGTGATTTTGAAGAAAAATGCAAGAATGAGTGGTTTGTGAAAGCCGATTTCTGAGCCTTAAAAATCTCTATGTATTCATTCTTTTATTATGAATTTACTAAAAATCCATAACTGGTGAGTGGCTGCATTGTGTACTGTGATAAATGTTGGGTGTACATTGATAAGCAGATCATGCATCGTGGTGGCCCTCACAGGTCTCCAGTCTATAAAATGAGACAGGTTTTCAACAAGTAAACAAACATAGAAAACAAAATACAAATGTGTCCGTTGTATGATGTGTAAATAATAACTCAGTAAGACCATTACAAAAAAAACAAAACAGAGTGTACAGATTTAGGCCAGTGTTCTAACCAAGCGGGTATGCACCATAGTTACCACCTGCATCTCCTGCACATATTAGGTGCTTCTTAAAATATCCATGGACCAGAAGTATGGCGTTGAACTTTCTTTACTGAAGATTCTGGAGAACGCAAGGACACACACAACACTGCGCTGTGACCTCCTGTCCCAAGTGTGCTGGTGGCACATTAATTTGCCTACTTGGATTGGCTCCTCCAGAGTCCATTGTTTTATCCCTCCTTGGGGGGTAACTTTAATCTCCAGCAGCCTCATTTTCCACTTTGGTGAGTCACCCAGCCAGAGGATGGAGAATGTAAGTCATTACTTTCTTCATCCTTGCAGATAATTTGATACTGTCCTTTTGAATGTTCCTTCTGTATTTATTTCTTGGCAAGGGTATGCTATATTGTTTGCAATTCTATTCTCACTGCCAGCTTTTTCTGGAAAAATCAAAGAAAATGAGATGCAGGAGACATCAGGCCACAACCACTTGGCTCCCTTGTGGTGTGGGGTTTTTCCCATTCCCCCATCCCCCTCACTGGCTCCCAGCGCTCTCTCCCTCTCTCCCTCTCTCTCTCTCTGTCTTTCTCAGGATGCTCCCAGGAGACCCTCACAGGGTTCACAGACTTGGGCTGAGGCAGCTGGAGGACATACTCATCTACTTCCTCTTTCACACCCTGAAAATTAAACATTCCAGAAGGGCTCTTCTTCAAGGTGAGACTGACTGGCTTAATCTCTGACAGGTTTTCTACTTGTGTTGATGTGAGCGACAGAAAAACTAGGTGTTCTCCAACATGCTCTCTACAAATACCATGAAAGGAAGCCACTAATCTAAACCAGCCCAGAATTCCGAAGTTTTGGACGTGGCCTACGCTCTACAAATTGTCAGAGCTAGCGCCTCTAATCACAACAGGGAACTGCAGGACTTCCCAAAGATAAATGAGGCTACCATTTGCTGCCCAGAGGAGCAGTTTAGGAGCATTTTCCTGGCAGATCCAAGCCCATCATTACAGGCATGGAAGTGTCCCTTTGGTGAACGGAGAAGAAAACTGAGTTATTTGCCCTATTCAATAGTCACTGAATTAAAATATAAGCCATGGCCCTCGAGTCAGAGCAAAACTTGGTTTTCTTGACATTTGGATTTGCGTGTTTTCAATATATTGAACAAGATTCTGCAATAAAATACTGGCACTATGTTTGTCAGCTTCACATCAATCACACATCTGAAATATTTCCTCTGAATAGACAGTTCAACCCCGAATTATTTGTGGGTGGCTCTAGATCTGTATTCCCTAATGTATCTGTTGAAGATCAACTGCTCTGGGCATATTTCCCAATTATAAGAAGACACTAACACGTGGTGAACAGAGAAAACTAAATGAAGAGTTTGGACTATTCCTAAATAAAACGCCAAACACAGAATTGAATAGCATATTTCATTTCATTATTGCAAAAAAGGTTGCATTAGCAATTAAACTATTGACTCATGGGTTTGGTAATGAATGTGAACATATCCCATTTTTTATATCACACGAGTGCTATCTTTTCAGTAGAGATTTCAGAGGACCCAGAAATTATTATATGAACACAATCATAGTAGGGAACCATATCAGAGAGTTTAGCACCCAAGTGGATTCTCTTTTTTCTATTGAGTTTGGAATCTGACATAATAATCAAGTTCAATTATTAGATCAGTTACATTAGTATGTCCCCTTGGCTGTTCTTTCTAGATTTAACCCCAGGAACATGACGATGCTATGTGTTATAATTAGACTGAAGGCCGTGTGTTTTGTTGTGACTCACAATGATAACTGAGCCGGTACAGACTTGGTTTTTGCTTCCAGTTTCAGGTCAGTAGAATCTCTACACTTGTGTCACTTCCAATTCAGAGCCAGCAAAGAAAGGACTGAACTATATGTGCCAAAATATTAATATGACTGGAGAGCATAGCGATGGCAACCATTGCTCTCTAGGATTTAGATCCTGTTACCTTTAAATGCAACTTGGGTCATACTTTTTCTCTGTTGAAATACTGGACCACACTGTGGGTCAAATAGTATCCCCTCGAATGTCATGTTGAAAACCTGAGTCCTGATACTGATGAATGTGACCTCATTTAGAAATAGTGTCTTTGTAGATATAATCTTATTATAGATTATAGATATACTCTCTGTAGATATAATCTTATTAAGAAGAGGACAAATTTGAATTGAGGTGGGCCTTCATTCATGGACTAGCATTCTTGAAAAGGAGAGGGAAATTCAAAAGGAACACAAAAGAAAGAAGGCCACGTGAAGGTTGAAATAGACAATGGAGTAATGTACCTACAAACCAAACGATGCTGAAGATCATCCAAAACCACTAGAAGCAAGAAGAGGCAAGGAAGGATCCTAGAGCCTTCTGAGAGAGCATGGCCCTGCCCACACCTTGATTTTGGATTTCTAGACTCCAGAACTGTAGGAACATAAATTTCTGTTGTTATAAGTTACCCAGTTTATGGTACTTTGTTATAGTAGCCCAAGGAAACTAATACAGGTTGTCCTTTTCTTCTTCCTTTTTAGTTACTCAGTCTCTAAGTATTCCATTTTTAACTTCTACAGCATGTCCATCACATTTTCATTTAAAAATTAGTTTTGGGGCTTGGTGTCCGTAGCTCAGCAAGTAGGACGCCAGCCACATACATACACCAAGGCTGGCAGGTTCAAGCCTGACTCAGGCCAGCTAAACAACAATGACAATTGCAACCAAAAAATAGCCTGGCGTTGAGGTGGGCGCCTGTAGTCCCAGCTACTTGGGAGGCTGAGGCAAGAGAATCACTTAAGTCAAGAGTTTGAGGTTGCCATGAGCTGTGATGCCACAGCACTCTACTGAGGGTGACATAGTGAGACTCTATCTCATATATATATATTATATATATATAAATGAGTTTTTGTAAATGGCCCCCACAATGACAGGTTTTGCTGATGGCTTTGCACACAAGGGGGAAAAAAAGAAATGCTTATTTATGTATTTTTTAATATGCTGCTTTTCCTGAAATAAAACACAATGTGACAGTTAAATGGGGACTAATTCTGCAGTGCTGAACCCATAGAGAAGGAGCTCTCCATCAGTATCGCTCCCACCTGGAAGTGGACCGGGGCTCCCCCTTGGGGTTCTCCATGATTTGTTTGTGGTGGGCTGCCCCACCCGTAGTTAAGTACTGATGGGTTGATGGCCAGAGAGTGCTAAATTTGAATCCTCCTCATAAAAGGATCCTATCCCTTAGGGTGGCAGCAAGGATTACACAAGGTAACATAGTGCATGCTGTATACTAGGAGCTAAATGAAGAAAAACCACTACTACTAACTATAAAAATACTTAAGAGCATATTATTGTAAGTAATTTTGACTGTCTTGTGAAAAGAAGTAAACTCTAAAAAATAGGTGAAGTATATCCAGGAGGTGAAATTAACTATTTTTCAACAATATTTGAAAATCTCTTTATAACCAAAATATTTCCTCACATTCCTTTACCCTGGCCCCAAATGATTCTAGCTGACGTTCACCTTAGCCAACACTGATACCTCCAGTGTCAGCTACCAACCTGTCGACAAGGATCTGGATTGTAACTTTTGTGTCTGCTCAGCAAAAACCAATACGTTGGACAATCTTTGATTGCAGGGCCTCTAAGGCCAAACCAATACCACATTTTAGCTATGCACATTCTCTTTGATCACCAGAGTAATCCCTAAATTAGTTGATGCCTCTAGGTGCTAAATTTTAAGATAATGTAATTTTGTGAAAGCACTTATTTGAATTAATGTGCAAATGTTCTACTTGAGTGTGACTGGCTTCAGAGAGAACATTTGGAAGGATTGATGGGTCATATGTCCATTTTTGTCTGATCATTGCCTGCTCACCTTTACCAAGACAGCACCCCGCCAGCACTATAAATAAACGCCCCTGGAGTTCTCTCTCTGAGAACGTGCAGCTGCTGTGGATGCTGTTGTCACCTCTCCCTGTGATGGCCATGCCTCCCCTGACCAGGCAGGTGAGACTCAGCAGTCCTCAGGGGCCCTCAGACCACTGGAGGGTGTCTACTGCCTCCTTTACGCTGCCCGTGTGTGACACTCTGGCTGGAGTGGTGAGAATCCTTTCCCTCCCCTGAGCTGGGCCTGCTCCTTCCTTGCTGCCAGGACTGAATACAGCAAAAGGTGCCAAGGATGCTTGCTTTTGTTTTACTGATCCAAGGTGAGCTTGTGATCTCTGTACAAACAATTTATAGTTGAAGGGAAAGAATCTGCACTCTGTAATTGTCAAGCAGAAAGTTAAAAGAACAGACAGTAAGGTCAAGTAGAAAGCAAATATGGAATAATATTGAGTTTCCCAAGTTGTTTGGTGGTATCAAGTTTAATCTCACAAACATTTTTTGTAATATTTTTATTTGGAAATGATTCCAAACAGAGAGAAGTTATAAAAATAGTATAAGGTACATTCAATATACCCTTTACCCACAGAGTCATCAATTGTTTATTCTATCCCACTTGCATTATCATTTTCTCTCTCCCTATATGTGTGTGCATACATCTCTCTATATATACATGTGTGCTGTATTTGGCCATGTATAATGTGCTTCTGTGTTTAATGCACACCCACGTTTTGGGCCCAAACTTTCAGGGAAAAAAAAATCTTTTGTTTAATTTTTTTTTAATTTATTTATTTTTATTGTTAAATCATAGCTGTGTACATTAGTGCAATCAAGAGGCACAATGCGTGGGTTTCACATACAATCTGAAATATTCTCATCAAACTGTTCAACATACCCTTCATGGTATTTTCTTAGTTACTGTATGTAGGCATTTGTATTCTGCATTTAGCAAGTTTCGCCTATACTCATTCTAAGATGCACCATAGGTGTGGCCCCACCCATTACTCTCCCTCCTCCAAAACCTCCCCCCTCCCTTCCTCTTCCTTGGCCCTTTTCCCATAGTCTTGTGCTATAGTTGGGTTATAGCCTTCATGTGAAAGCTATAATTTAGCTTCATAGTAGGGCTGAGTACATTGGATACTTTTTCTTCCATTCCTGAGATACTTTGCTAAGAAGAATATGTTTTTTTTAAAGACAAGGTCTCACTCTGTCACCCAGCCTGGAGTACAGTTGCACGATTATAGCTCACTGCAATCTCTGACTCCCGGGCTCAAGTGATTCTCCAACCCCAGCTTCTAGGTTAGCTGGGACTATAGGTATGCACCACCACACTTACTTAATTTAAAAAATTTTTTGTACAGGCAGGATCTGGCTATATTGCCAGGTTGGACTTAAATTTCTGTTCTCAAAGGATCCGCCTGTCTTGGTCTCCCAAAGTGCTGGGATTACAAGTATAAGCCACTGTGCCCAGATCCAAAATTGTGCTCTAAGCAATGTTCCCACGGGACTCCTGCCTAAGCTTTGCCCTGACTCTCTTGATGTTTCCTAGACTTGGTTCAGATGAAAATATTTCCTATTAAAAATTTATAAAATCTTTTGCCCCCTCTCTTGAAGAATTAGAATTTAAAAGAACACAGTTAGGATTTCAAAATCATTTTATTAACTTGTATTCTCCTACAATCCTGGATGATTCCACCATTATTTTGGCTACCACGTAGTGGTTTTCTGACATGCCTCCTGCTTTTGTTTCTTGGTCTTTCCGTTAATGCCGTTCCCCCTGAGCTAATTACAATTTCATTTGATTAAGCAAGGCCATTAAAAGCAGTGTTTGTCCATTCATTATACCAGCTAAAACTTCCTAACACCCTATAATATTCCTCTGAGAGCTTCTTTTTCATAATATATATCTTATTTTCTTTTTCTCTCCAACGTTTAGGGTTTTTTCAATAATTTCACATCATTTGCTCATTTTCTATCCTCTCTTAGCCTGTTTAAAATATCCACGATGATAGGGTTAATTCTAGGCAATATTTTTTTTTTCTTCTTTGCAGAGGGCTTTGTTCTACTCCATAGTAACTCTATATCCAAGTTATATCTCATGAATCGCAGTAAATGATTTCTTATATGCTTTATTTTAGAATGCCCAGCAAAATGCATATACAAAATATTAGATTCAGATTCTAAGGTTCAATAGAGAAGGCGTTCATAAAGCATTATGGTTATTCTAGACAATCTAAAATCAAAGATGCACTGAGGAATTTCTCTGTGGCTTAATTTACTTAACTTCAATATAGTTAAGGGGGTGGTGCCTGTGGCTCAAGGGAGTAGGGCGCCAGCCCCATATGCCGAAGGTGGCGGGCTCAAACCCAGCCCCGGCCAAAAACTGCAACAACAACAACAACAAAAAACCCAACCAACCAACCAAACAAACAAACAAAAAAACCCACATCTGTATTCAATACAGTTAAGGAATTATAAAACGGGATTGCATCAATGTTTTACTGAACACATCCCATTTTAAAAAGATAACTCTTGGCCCCAGCGTCCTTTCTTCCTTCCTCCTCCCTGATGCCCCAAACCCTCAACAAAAAGCTTACCAGGTGGTTAGTCTCTGTGTTATTAGTTGATGGAAATGCTAGTATTATTTAACAATAAAAATAAAAATCACACTCAGGCGAGCACTGAATTATTCATGCACTCTGATTTTACATAATTTGGCCATCCCTCTTTTTACTGCCTATTTCAGTTTCTATCACTAAACAATTCTCCACTAGGTCCACCTTGGATTCCTGTGAACAAGAAGATAACACTTGCAAAATGTTCCCTCGGAGATGATGTTCTGAGCTGATGTCCAAACATTTGCAGCCAAAGCCTCAACTACGAAAACAGCAAGGAATACCCTTAGTGCCCAGAATGAAAAGTAGAGTATTAAACAAGACTTTAAAAAAAAAAAAAAAAAAAAAAATCAAATTTCTTTAGAATTTAAAAATGAGTAGTGACACAAAAGCTAGCAGTATTGAACCATCACAGGAGCAGACTTCTAAGACATAATGTTGTTACTCTCTATATTTTCATTACTAGCGCATAGGGACTCAAGACATCATTTAAAACACAATCAAGGCATTTAATGTGGTTTTTGCATTAAAAGTTACTAATGGGCAATGTGGGTTTCTCTCTTCAGTAAGTAGCAAAAAGAGAGGAAGGAATACATCTGAGCAGGGTACAGGAATACAAATGCAGCCTGCACTATAGCAAAATGTCAAGCTCGGGGAGGTGAGCCGTCATGATGGTCAATATTCCAGACATCACAGCGTCAGGACACAGCTCAAACTGGCCGATACCGTCTACCTCTGAGCAATAGGAATTTTCCTCGGAGTGGGAGGGAAGAGCTAGTTTCAGTGGTGATATCAAGATAGAAACTGAGGATAGAAAGCAAACAGAGAAAGACAGCAGAGCAAGGAGAACCAAACAGCCAGAAGTAGTAGTGAGAACCGCCTTCTCACGGGAGAGAAGGGTCTCCTCCTTAACAAAAATCGCTGTTTATTGTTTTTGCTCATTTCCAAAAATATAATGTTTAGCAAGTCATTAATGTAAGTGACTACAAGTGTAAACTAAATCTTTGTGGCAACATTTTTGAAATGTTCGGTGTTAAGTGTGAGAAAGAGAAAAAAAAAAAACACAGATGGAAAATACTATAAGGAACTGACATGTTCTATTTAAAAACTGTTTGTCAGCCGTAGTTAAGTTGACACTGTCAGCATGGCAACAAATCATAACATTTTGCATGTTTTGCTGCATGCTTGAAGCAACGCTAGCTAGCGGGCACAGCATGCCTAGATCATGGTGGTGTCACAGTGGTGGGAGTAAGGAAAGGGACAGTCAGTGCAATGGAACAGAACGTGTCTGATCAGCTCCCTAAAGGTCAGCCCCCGGGGAGATGGAAAATGTCTTGTGTGCTATTTCTTTGTGTCTATAAAAGATAACTGCTGTTCAGAGGTTTTTAAAATGGGACATGAGTGTCTGGGGAGTACCAAGGGATTCCTTCTTCTATGAATATGTTGTTTAATTGTTGCAATTCACTTATTCACTTTTTGTAAGAACAGTGACCTCCAACAGACTTCCCTCCTTTCTGGCTTTGCGGCAGGGGAAAAAAAGGCAATGACTCAAAGATAAATAATACAAATTGAAAAAACTAAATACAATAGAATACAATGTCAAAAGTTGAGTTCATGCGGAAGAAAAGGTGAGTATAGGCTGGGTGCATTGCTCACGCCTGTAATCCCACCACTCTAGCAGACCAAGCAGCGAGATCAGTTGGGCCCAGTAGCTCAAGACTAGCTGAACAACAGAACAAGACCATGTATCTACAAAAAACTTAAAAATGAGCCAGGCATGAGGCCAGGTGTGGTGGCTCATGCCTGTAATCCCAGCACTCTGGGAGCCGAGGCGGGTGGATTGATTGAGCTCACAGGTTTGAAACCAGCCTCACCTCTAAAAGTAGCCACACGTTGATGGCACTCGGAGCTCACTGGTTACTGTGCCAGCCATGTGCACCAAGGCTGGCAGGTTTGAGCCTGGCCCAGGCCTGTGAAACAATAATGACAACTATAACAAAAAAATAGCTGGTGACTGTGGTGGGCACCTGTAGTCCCAGCTACTTGGGAGGCTAAAGTAAGAGAATCACTTAAGCCCAAGAGTTTGAGATTCCAGTGAGCTGTGACACCACAGCACTCTACCTAGGGTGACATAGTGAGACTCTGTCTCAAAAAGAAAACCTGAACCCAAGAGTTAGAGGTTGCTTTGAGGTATGACGCCATGGCACTCTACCAAGTGTGACAAGTGGGACTCTGTCTCAAAAAAAAAAAAAAAAAGATAAAAAAAAGAAGCAGCCAGGCATGGTTATGTACACTTGTAGTCTAGCTACTAGGTAGGCTGACATCAAGGCAAGAAGATCTCTTGAACATAGGAGTTTGAGACTGCAGTGAGCCACAATGATACCACTGAACTCTGAACTCTAGTCTAGACGACAGAATAAGATCCTGTCTCAAAAAAACAAACCAAAAACAAACAAACAAACAAAAAAAAATTCCTAAGACAAGTGAGTACATAAAAACAAATAATTTGATTTAAAAAATATTTATTGAGGCTGGGTGTAATGGCTCACACCTGTAATCCTAGCACTCGGGGAGGTGAAGGTGGGTGGATTGCTCTGAGCTCACAGGTTCAAGACCAGCCTGAGCCAGAATAAGACCCCATCTCTAAAAATAGCTGGCTGTTGTGGTAGGCGCCTATAGTCCCAGGTACGTGGGAGGCTGGGACAAGATAATCACTTGAGCACAAGAGTTGGAGGTTACTGTGAGCTATGACCCCACTGCACTCTACCAAGGGTGACAAAGTGAGACTCTGTCTCAAAAAAAAAAAAGTTTATTGAGTGACCTACCATCTGCTTAGGTCTGTGCTAGTAAATGTGGGGCTAACACCAAAGAAATACTAAAAAAATCTGCTGCCTTCATGGAGCAAACAAATATATTAATAATATGGAACTAATAGAAACACACAAATAAACTCCTACCTGAAATAATGTAGGGGACAAGCATGAATACAGCCCTATTTAATCTAATAACTTAATTTTAGCTAATAATAAAAGAAAGTCTGAATAATCCATAAGTAAATAACAGAAAGTTGGCTCTATTCATGCCACTGCAAATGTGCTCTGGACCAATATCTCAAATTCCAGTCTGATTTCTTAGAGAGCGATTAGAGTTAGCTAGGTAATGTTTATTTATTTGTTTATTTATTTTTGAGTCAGAGTCTCAATTTGTTGCCCTCTATAGAGTGCTGTTGCATCACAGCTCACAGCAACCTCAAACTCTGAGGCAGATCTTCTTGCCTTAGCCTTCCAAGGAGCGCAGGTGCTCAACACAATACCTGGCTGTTTTTAAAGATGGGGTCTCACTCTTGCTCAGGCTACCCTCAAACTCCTGAGCTCAGGCAATCCACCCACATTGGCCTGCCAGAGTGCTAGGATTATAGGCATGAGCCACTGTACCTGGCCCACATAATATTTATTGACATACTATATCTAGGCAGAAATATAACTACACAACAAAGAAAGTACACAGTGAGAGTCTAGCATCTTACTTTGCACACATTGGACACCCCTAAATCATCTGCTGAATGAATTTTTAAGTGGTAAACTCAACATGTTAGTATAGGCACAACTTGCTTTATTGTGCTTCACAGATAAAACTTCTTACAGTATCTTTTGAAGATTTGTGGCAATCCTGAATCCAACTGGTCTACTGGTGCTGTCTCCCCAACAACATGAGCTTTCTTTGTGTCTCTGTGTCACATGCTGGTAATTCTCACAATATTACAAGCTTTTCCATTATTTTCATCAAACTTAGTACTTAAGGAAATCAGACATTTCATATTTAATAACCTAATATATCTGCTCTGGTGAGCTATGATCAAAGATCTTTGATGTTATTGTTTGGGGGCACCACAAATGCGACTATATAGGCAAATGTTATATGTTGTATGGTCTAACTGCTCCACCAACTAACCATTCCTCACTCCCTCCTCTCCTTAGACCTTCCTGTTTCCTGAGATACAAACGTATTGCTATTAGGCCAATTAATAACCCTGTAAGTAGCCTCGTAGATGTTTAAGAGTTGCATGTCTCTCAATTGGAATCAAAACCTAGAAACAACTAGGCTTAGTGAGCTATGACCCCACGGCAAGGAATTTCAATGAATGCAGTGCATATCATTCATCAATGAATGCAGATGAATATTAGTAATGTTTGGATAGTATTTTAACTCACGAAGAAGATGTGCAAGAATGGGGAAAAGCCTGGTGCAAAATTAAAAATATGTAGTATATTTTTCAAAGAATAGCAGAAGACAGTTTGATTGTAGAAGAATCTGGTAGAAAGTTAATTGGAAATAAGACTGGAAAATAAATTTGAGGGCCAGGTTAAAACAATGAATCATAATTGATATTGTTCAATTGTAGCAATTATATCCTCTTTACCCATGTTCAGTAAAGGATAGATAGCTGCTTCAGGTACTGTTGTATTCACATGCATTGACTGGATCTTGGACAGACATTTTATGATCTTACTGAAAGTCCAAGAGAATCATAAAGAGGCCAATCCAGAATCTCAACATTGCGGAACAGATGAGCAAAAGTGAAAATACTTACCTCTAAGCTTTGTGACAAGGCAGAGTTAACTGCTCATTTTTAAAATCAAGAGTAACTGGAACATCTGTTACTTACAGTCAAAAGCATTGTTATAAACACCACTGCACTCGGACCAGGCGTCAAAATCATTCTTAAAGAACAATCGGTGTAAACAGTTGACTGTGTATCTCAAAGCACAATACATCTAGGGAAATATTTGATCTCTGGAAAGACCACTTGCGAGCTGTCCATTTAATTTCTCAGGCACATACCTTTCATGATCAATACATAGGAGTCATGGACTTCCACACCTTCACAAACAAATTCTAAGATATATACACAAAAGTTATCTTGAAATTCACTTTATAAGAAAAATTATTTTCATTACTGTTCATCAGTACTTATTTTACAAGCACATCATTTTATAATACAATTTATGAATAAAATTACATATGGATTCATAAGAAAGTCAGTGGAAGTTTTTTGATAAAACTGTAAAGCTAAGAAAAACCTCATTGTCAACTAGATCTGAATTATTGTGCAGATGGAATTTAAGCCTAGACACGGTACTAAATGTCTCAATAGAAGCCTAGATCTAGACCTTACTTTTTCCTCCTGTGCAAAAATCACAATTAGTCTCATTGTTGTCAAGTAGACATTCTCTTTGTTCTCCGAGTAAGAAATACAAGAAAAATTATTTTATAACTCTAAAAGAGAGGGTCAAGTTATCTTGACAATTTCCTATAACAAGTGCATCTTAAGCAATAATACTTGCATTTAAAATATAAATTTAAAGTGGAATTTTCAATCCTATTCAGACCAAAAAGACAAATATCTAAGTGTCTACACAAAGACAAGCAGCGTGGTGCCAGCACTGCTCACTACCTCTGTGACGCCCACGGGTCGCCCGCTCAATATCTCATTTCACGTCGTGTCCTTTCCTCCCAGTCTAGTCCTGTGTTGAGCAAGGACTGGAAGTTAGTCTGAGTGTGAGTACAGAACTAGAAGGTAATACCAGTGCGATTTACTCGTCCTCTCCCTCCAGCTGTTGTTCTCTCTATACTCCCAAGGATTTTGCCAGGTTAAAGCAAGGCAAGGCCGGGGGACATAAGCTGCTTTAGATAGTTACAACCCTTCACCACCATTTCCAAAATAACTCTCAGGAGAAAGAGGAGGCAAGAGTGGAATCTTTTACATATCTGAAATAAAGGTGGGTGCGGGCATTAGGGAAACTGCAGGCAGAGCTCGGGTCCATTTTCTCAAACTGAATAAATGCTATTCAATAGACTACATAATACAGTCATTAAGGAGAGAACGGTGCAGTAGACTCAACGCCTCTTCAGCCCAAATCTGAAATAATTTTGCAAGTGCACTGACAATTCTTTTTTCTCAGATTATCTGTCAACAAACCTTGTATTAAATGTAGTGGCACACGAAGAAAAATTGCTTTGCTACAGTTGATTTTGATGCTATACCAGAGGAGCCATGGAGCGGACTCATTCACATCAGCCTTTCATGCTGTTCCATTTCAATTTTCATAAGGCACCATGATCCCCTAGTGAAAGAGAATTGCTCCTCGTCTGATGCACGCAGGAATACGATCAGTAACCTTAAATCCTTTTCTTTGCAAAATCAGAATCATGCCAGAAAGTTAGAATTTAGAATTTCTATATAAGAAATCTCTTAGACAGATATATAAGGCTCCCAATTCTTTGGGTTCATCCATATTTAACCTCTATGTCCACCAGCCCGCCAAAATTTTACAGCCCTTTTGTTCCTATAGTGTTGGCTAAAACCTGCATATTTCTGATCATACTTCTTCACAGCTAATCTTAAAATCTGTGCAAGGCAGCATTTGGATAGAAGAATGTGGTAGCAAGCCTCCAAGATTTTTCCCAGCTGTTCCCCATCCTAGAATTCGTATCTTTACGTAGGTGCAGGACTGGACTGTGTGACCGACTAACACGCAGAAGGGATGGTCCGTCACCTCTGAGATTAGATCAAAACAGCACTGCGCTGTCCGTGTTGGCCCCTCTCTCTCTTTCAGATCGTTCACTTTGAGGGAAGCCAGCTACTAGTTTTGAGCAGAAATATGGAGAGATGTGTGTGGGAAGGAACTGAGTCCTCTGGCAGCAGACATGTGAGGGAGCTCACAAGCACATCCTCTCGCCCTGTCCTGACTTTAGATAACCACAGTCCCAGACGTCTTGACTACAACTTCACGACAGACCGTGAACAGTTGAGCAAAACTGGAAATACTTATCTCTAAGCTTTTTGTGACATGGCACAGTTAACGGCTCATTTTTAAAATCAAGAGTCACTGGCACATCTATTACTTGCAGTGTAACAGCTGACTGTGTATCTCAAAGCACAATACATCTGGGGAAAGATCTGATCTTTGAAAAGATGACCTGCAAGCTGTCCGTTTAATTTTTCAGACACATACCTCTCATGATCAATACGCTGGTGTCATGGACCTTCTCACCTTCACAAACACATTTAGAACCACTCTACTAAGTCACTCCCATAAACTGTGGGAGATTATTAGTACTTGTTCTTTTAAACTGTTAAATTATCAGAGAATTTATTATGTGACATAATACAGACTAAAAGGTGCTACAGGCTTTTGGTTTTGTTTCCTTTTGCTTTTCTTCTAATTTTTCAGCGCCTTGAGAACAGGAGCCACATCTTACTCATCTTTAGGCTGAGCAGAGCGCCTAAGGACAGAGAAGATCCAATAACCATTTTCTGAATGAATGATCATTTCCTTCCTGTTTTTATCATTAAAGTAAATTCAATGACAATTACACTTCCAGACTTCTGGCTTAACTAAGGATTTTTTTTTTTTTTTTTTTTTAAATAGTGTGGTTTAACCCAGAGAATGTAGAAGAGAAAAAAAAATTCTGAAATGAGATCACCTTTCAGAAGTTCCAATTTTTTAATGCTCCCACCATTAAGAGTTCAATATAAATTTACGATGAGGCTCAGGGAGCAATTTAGGAAGCCTTGGACTCCTGCCTTGTAACCATTCATGATTACAAACTAAAACTTGGCTTCGGAGCTGAGACATGGCAGCATGATGGGAAAGACTACAGGCTGACGTAAGTATAAAAGAAGTAAACTCCTGTGGGTCTTGAGTTTGGGGAACAGAGGTGCTATGCCCAGTAAGACTTAGGGAAAGCATTCCTAAAGGCATACATTCCTTGGAGACTTAAACCTCCTGGGGAGAATCAGGGACCAAATGCCTTCTCAGTTTCTGTAAGTGGGAACTGTTAATACAGTTTGGCAGTTCCAGGAGTTAGTGCTAATAAACAGTTCATACTACATGCATCCCTTCAGATCTACCAGCTCTTATATTCTAATAGGTTCCTACGAAAATGCAGGTTACATAAAGGAGTGAAATAATCCCATTACCATGTAGAGAAATAGACATGCATCCATTCTGAAATCTCTTAGGAGATGTGCTTGTCTGAGCTGACATTTACTAACAGGGCAACGTCCCTTTCATTCCCACTGACTAAGCCCCTTTTCTAGACAGTGATCTCCTCGGGGAGAAAGTTATTAGTTATCACTCCAGAGCGTGAGTGAAAAGGGTTCACTGCAGAGACAGAAGTAAAGCAAAGATTTTGTTCAGCACAGTTAAAGTCTTACCAAAGGGAAGATCAAGTTGCACAAATGAAAGGACAACTTTTCACTAGGAAATCATTTCTATAAATTGTACAAGCTGTGTCTTTGGGGACGACGAACCAGGGCAATCTCTATCCTCCTCTTCTTCAGAGAGCGAAAAGACTGAGGAAAACCTGTCTTTCTTCACTCCGCCCTAAATTAGCTGAAAACTGAATACAACTCGAGAAGTCAAGAGCCAGGATTATTTTTTTCCTTGTCATCTAAAAAATTCACCAAAATATTAAAAGAGGAAAGAGCTGAATGGCTTGGCACAAGAAAGGGCCTCAGGTTCAGTTAACTTCCATTCCAGAAAACAAGCTTTGATTCTTGCCTCACTTGACAAAGACTTCTTACTTCTCAAAAATGTGAGTGATGCCCCAAAGGCATAAAGCAATACGCTCCAAGGACTAAGCCTTCAACTAAGCAGACTCATTGGAAAAATAAATTGATAGTAGGTTCCTTAAAGTGCATCTGTTTTTTCATTAAAATAAATAATTTAAGGAATACATTAAATTTTAATATATATTTGTATATATATAAACATATGAAAACTATGAACACACGTATATAGGAAAATGCAGGCAATTTTAAATGTTGCATCCTAGAATTATTTTAAGAAGGCGAATACTGTGATGTTTCTTTCACCTCAGGGACTATCTGCAAAACAAGAAGGAGAAACAGATATATCTTCTCTATCTTTGATGAAAATGGGAGACATATGGAACCGCAAACTATGGCATCTGAAGTTGTGAAGCGGAGTATAGGGCAGTAACTAGCCAAGAGGTATACAGGGGCTGGGTGTGGTGGCCCAAGCCTGTAATTCTACTGCTTTGGGAGGCCAAAGCAGGACTGCTTGAGGTCAGAAGTTTAAGATCAGCCTTAGGAAGAGTGAGAGCTCGTCT
Organism: Loris lydekkerianus; assembly: GCA_963574355.1. Taxonomy (NCBI): domain Eukaryota; kingdom Metazoa; phylum Chordata; class Mammalia; order Primates; family Lorisidae; genus Loris; species Loris lydekkerianus. The sequence continues at coordinate 66,718 of CAUYPK010056253.1, read as the reverse complement.
CTACAAAAAATAGAAAAATCAGCGGGGGGTGGGGGCACACACCTGTAGCCCTAGCTACTTGGGAGACTGAGGCTACTTGGGAGACTGAGGCAGGAGGATCACTTGAGCCCAGAACTGGGAGGTTACAGTGAGCTGTGATCATGCCACTACACTTAGCTCAGGTGACAGAGACCTTGCCTAAAAAAAAAAAAAAAGAAAGAAAAAAGAAAGAGAGAGAGAAAAAGGAAGGAGATGTGGAGGAAATAAACCATAAACAAGAAGCAGGATTCTTCTCCCTGAAAGCTAAGGAACCAAGGGCATTGCCTATCAGGTATTGGGTAAGGCAGGGGTGACAGCATTTTAGGGAAGTCTGCACATCTCCATTCCCCACTGGGCTCCCAAACACACACGGGCAATTGTGTATCCTTAAGGCAGGACATGGGAGGCTCTTATTCTGGAAAAACAGAAGGTTCTAGAGAAAAGACACAAATATCAATATTTTCATACCCCTCAACTGCAACAATAACCAACTATCTCCCTATGAAATAACCTTCAAATAAAGCCAACCTGTTCCCAATCCCTGTTCCTGCATCTAATGATCACCTTTCTAGCACTGCACTCAGATATGACTGGAACAAGCATTTGAGCAATTTTTTCTACTAGGTTATGGATAAATGCACAGGTCCCCAAATCTTGAAAGCATCCTTCCCTGGCCTCCCATGTGTCTTCTAACATCAGTCTAATTTTCTTCCTTCTCCCCTCACCTGCCTTTCTGAGAAAGCTCCTCTCCTTAGCTTCTGCCATGCCCCTCACCCCAGTGTCTGATTCCACCACCAGCTCCCTCCATATTTCCTAATGCTCAAAGACAGTCTCAAACAAGTTTTTTGTTTGTTTTTTCTGGGTTTTGAGACAGAGTCTCACAATGTCACCCTAGGTAGAGAGCCCTGGTGTCACAGCTCACAGCAACCTCAAACTCTTGGGCCTAAGCGATTCTCTTACCTCAGCCTCCCGAGTAGCTGGGACTACAGGTGCCACCACAGCGCCCGGCTATTTTGTTGTTCTTGTTGTTGCAGTTGTCATTGCTGTTTGGTAAACCTGGGCTGGGTTTGAACCCGTCAGCCTGGGTGTATGTAGCCAGCACCCTAACCACTGAGCCACGGGCGCTGAGCCAATCTCAAACATGTTTTGATGCTGTTTCCCAAGAGTGCCACCCAAGCTCAAAACCTCATCATCACTTAAAAAAAAAAAAAAAAAAAACCTTTAATTTTAGAATCATTTTAGATTTACAGAAAAGTTTTGAAGACAGTACAGAGTTACCATATACCCCACACTCAACTTCTCCTACTGTTAACATATTATTAGTGTGATACACTTGTCACAACAAATGAACCAATATTGATACATTATTATTAACTAGACTTCACATTTCACTCAGATTTCCTCATATTTTGCCTCTAATTCTCTTTCTGTTCCTGGACCCATCCATGATAGCACATTACTTTCAGCTACCTCTGTCCTGGATCTCGTCCATGACAGCACATTTCCCTGCTGCCATGTCTCCGGAGGCTCCTCCTGACTGCAATGGTGCCTCTGGTTTTCCTTGTTTTCCATGACCTACCAGGTGTGTCAACCTTTTTTTTTCCCACCACACATTGGAAAAATAAGAGTTGTCTCAGGCCACACATTAAATATACAAACACTAACAAAAGCTGATGAGCAAAAACAGGGGCTGTGCATAATTTTCACAATATCCATCACCACAGATAAACAAAACAGGCCTCACATAATCTGCATCTGGGGGCCCCGGGTTGCACACCCCTGACAGTTGTGATGAGTACTGGTGGTGTGTTTTGTAGAATTCCTCAGCTGGGATCCAGCTGTTTTTCACGTGATTAGAGTTATGGGTTTGGGGGCGGAGGACCACAGAGGTAGGGTGCTGTTGGCATCACACCATCTCGGAAGTCCATACTGTCCACCTGCCTGGCCCCTGGGGATGCTGACTTTGATCACCTGACTCGGGTAGTGAGTTTCTCCACTGTAAAGTCACTCATTCCCACCCCTTCTTCCATGCTGTACCTTTGGGAAAGAAGTTAGAATGCACAGTGCACCCGAAGGAAGGAGGGAGGTATGCTCCATCTCATTTAGGGCAGAGTATTTACAGAGCTCTTTTGGAATTATTCTCAGCATCACTTTTTTTTTCCTGAGACCAAGTCCCACTCTGTCGCCCCGTCTAGAGTGCTGTGGCATCATCACAGCTCACAACAACCTCACACTCCTAGGTTTAAGGGATCCTCTTGCTTCAGCCTCCCAAGAAGCTGGGACTATAGGCATGTGCACCATGCCTAGCTAGTTTTTTCTGTTTTTAGTAGAGATTGGGTCTCACTCTTGCTCAGGCTAGTCTAAAATGTCTGAGCTCAAGCAATTCCCCCCCCTCCCCCCCCCTGGCCCTCCCAGAGTGCTAGGATTGCAGGTGTGAGCCACCACACCCAGCCCTCAGCATGGCTTTTGCCTCTGTTTTGTCCTTATTCCTCAATGTAAGCAGTATAGTTAGGCTCCAAATCAGATACTGTAACAAAACCCGATTCTTTTGATTCAGCCAAGAGAGAGGTTAAACGACCCCTGGGAACTTAGGGCTTTTGGTCCTTTCCTCACAACCAACACTTCCAGTGTGCTGTGAACTAAGGATTGTATTAACCTGAGAGACACAAAGGGAGCAGAGCAAACAGTCCCCGAGGGCTCTAAGGTTGGAACAATGGAACCGACTTAGCTGGGGAGTTAGAGAAGGCTGCCTGGAGCAGGTGACTTTTCAGGTAAGATCTCAGTAGTAGTTAGATATAAGTCTGTGGAAAGGAATACAAGAAAGAGACATTCGGGAAGGAAGCCAGTCTGAGCAAAGGCCCTGATCTGGGAGAGAGTCTGGGCCGAGCACTGCAGGGAGAGAGGGGAGGGAGGGGAGAGAGGTCTCCGGAAAGCAGGGGGGCTGCCTTCGAGAACCCTGCAACAGACTGGAGTTTAAAACAGATTGTCAAATCTGCCAAGGGCAGAGGCTTTCTAGGCAGTAAGAACGAATGCAGGACAGCAGCTAGTTAGGAGGTCTCGGCAGAAGCCCAGATAGGAGGGCCGGTAGCTTGGCCTGACGTAAGGATAGAGAAGATGGGGGAAAGGCAAATACGAGAGACAGAAACACGTGACCTCAGTGGGCCATCAAACCTCTCTGTATCTCGGTTTTCTCATCTGTAAAAGGGGATAATAATATACATGCCTATGGAACTGTTGTGATAATGAGTTAATATATGAAAGCATTTAAACAAGTGTCTGACTCATATAATTGCTATTAACAATACCAGTTAAAGGACCAAGGATAGATATCTAAATCAGCTGGAAGATAAACCCCTCACTGACAAAATGAAAGGCTTGATTATATCATTTCCAAGACCCAAAGAGTTCATTTAATAAATGTTACTTGATCTTACTTAACCTATCCCATTGCAATTCACATCCCAAAACACCGACAAAGGCAGGAGGGTGGGGGTGTTCTCCTGACTAAAGAATTCCAATAAACACGAAACTGATTTTCCATTCTCAAACATTTCACATTTAGGACCAGCAGAATGTGGTTGAACATTTCTATCCATTACACATGGTGCTTGCTTTTTCTGCCATGTTTAAAAAATATTTCAGGAAAAAATGTCTACCCCAGCAGGCTTTAAATATCAAAACACACCACCCCCCAAATCACAGGTTAAACATCTAACTTGATTTGTGAGGATAGAAGGAGCCATTACCGTCACTGCATCAGTGAGGGGTTAAAAGCATCAAGGATGCATTTGGCACTTACATAAGGCAAGTTCTTGTCCTCACAAGGTTAATATTTAAGGGAGGCAAATTTTCTTCCATGCACAAGAAGATTGAATACAAGATTATAGACATTAGGAATGGTTTCTCAATTCAGACTCCAGATCAGGGTTTTTTTAACCTTTCTAATCTCATGGCACACTGAAACCTTAAGTTAAACTTTCACAGCATGCTTACATTATATTGATTAAAAAAAAGAGAGAGAGAGAGAGGTGGGCGGTGCCTGTGGCTCAAAGGGGTAGAGCGCCGGTCCCATATGCCAGAGGTGGTAGGTTCAAACCCAACCCTGGCCAAAAACTGCAAAAATAAAAAAGAGAGAAGAAGAAGAAGAAGAAGAAGAAGAAGAAAAAAAATAATATATATATATATATACACACACTTACTGTGCTTTGAACCTCTTTCAAAAATAATTTAATTAACTCTTTAAAAATGTTGTAGGTACACGTAAGATCTTCTCATGGCACATCAGTTGGAAATCACTGCTCTAGATAGATGGAAAAAAACTTTACAGGAGAAGGAATGAGGAATATATAAAGACAGAAACAAGTAAGAATACTGGGAGATACTATCACAATGAGGTTTTCATATCCATGAAGGATTTGTGAAATCTCAACCAAGAAGATGAAATTTTGAATTTTGCTTCCCCAACCCCTGGCCAGCTTACATCCTCAGTGTACACCGGAGCAGAGGAAGGAAATAGGAGCACCCAGGCACTTCCGCTAAGCTGGTGAGTTTATCTGTAACAATAACTGCAAATATTTCACTTGTCAGTGACATGGAATTATCACTGACCCTATTATGTGGCCTAAGATCCATGCAATATTCCCCAGGAGAGGGATTCTCCCTCTTTCCCCCCCCAAACACCCCACATTTATATGTAAGTAAAATATTCTAACTTATTAGGGGGAGGGGAAAAGGAATCTCAGCACTTTCGAATGAAATTACACGAAAAAAAAAAAAAAGAAAAGAAACCAAAGTTGCTAATGGTAAGAAAAGTAGACCAAAAATTCAGTTGTAAAGGGACTAACCTTGCAGGTAAATTTGAATTAAGAAAACAGATGATTTTACCGAAAACTTAACACCTCTCGACACAGATGTCTGCCCAGTCAGGAAACCATTAACATATTGTCACCAAGGCCCCAAGCACATCAGTGATATGAATTCTAAAAACAAACCAGAACAACAAAACAAAGGCACCACTCAGTAGCCAATGGTACCAGGCTTTCTCAAATTACCCTTCCAGGGTGCACCCCTGTACCCTGAAAACTTAGCAAAAGCAGTAAGAACACAGGCTGGAGAGAAAAAGGAAGAAAAATGCGAATAACTTTGAAAAGCAAACACAAAAATTTCAACCAAAACAGAAGACCATTAAAAAAAATACCTTTTCTAAATATACAGTTGATAAATAAGGTTATCTATTTGGGGGGGGGAGGGCTGTTAAAAGTCATGGAAGCATCCCTTTAATAATGACAAGTTATCATATATAGTATTCTATATTAATAAGAAAGAAACATCATTTTCTCAAATTGAAATACCAAAGCAGGGGTCTTTAATTACTTTTGGGCCAGAGGCTCCTTTGAGGATCTGATGAAAGCTAGGGACTTTCTCTGCAGAAAACTGCATATGCTCATAAAATTTAGCATTCCATTTCACAGAGTTTACTAATTCACATCTCTGCCCACCACCATATTCATCCCTATATGAAGTCTCTATGGTCTTGTGGGCCCACACGTTAAAAACTTATAAGCCCATGAATTTATAAAACCCTGCTAAAGAAGCATGCTTTCAGACCTTGGGGTAAGCCTTTAACGTTCTAAAATATATTGACAGATGGAATAAGAATTATAAGAACCTTTCACTTTTACTGAGTATATACAATGATATCCATTTAATTTTGCATTGATTATTTTTAAAATGTTTATATATACACATATATGTTTTAATATACATACAGTGAAATGGTTACCATGGTCGAGCAAATTAAAATATCCATCATCGCACACAGTTATCTATTTTTGTGTGTGTGGTAAGAGCATCTAACTTCTACTATTTTTAGCAAAATCCCCAAATACAGTATTATTAACTATTTAGATCTCTAGACTTTTTCATCTTACATAACTGCTTTTTAAAACAAAATTCGTTTATTCTTTTTTTTTTAAGAGATGGGGTCTAGCTTATTGCCCAGGATGGACTCAAACGCCTGGGCTCAGGTGCCTCTGGAGTATCTGAGAGTGCTCGGCCAGACCTGGTTATGTATCTGCTAGTTTATACCCTTTGACTGACATCTCTCCATTTCCTACCATTCCTCAGCCCTTGCACCTGGTGACCACTGTTTTATTCTCTGTCACTCTGTATTTGATTTTTTCAAAAAGTTTCCTTCTGTGTCCTTATTTCACTTAGTACAGTCTCCTGCAGGTTCACCCATGCTGTTGCACTAAGATCTCCGTTTTAAGGCTGACTGATATTCCACTTTGGCGAACACTTGTCATCTCTCGTCTTTTTGGTAACCACTAACCAGAGTGAGATGATTATCTCAGTGTGGTTTGGATTTACATTTCCCTGATGATCAGTGATGTCGAGCACATTCCCATATACTTGTTGGCCATTTTTGTGTCTTCTCTGGAGAAATGTCTATTCGGGTCTTTTGTCGTCTTTATAAAAATTGGTAATGTGTTTTTCTGTTATTGAGTTGCGTGAGTTACCCATTCTTGATGGTTAGGAGCTGATTTCTACTTTGCAATCCTGATTTTTCATCTGGTGCTTTTTGCACACATTTAAAGCATCTCACAACTCAAAAATACTCTGTCAAAGGAAAGCAGAGACAATTTTTATAAGAAGGTGAGACAAGAATGAGTCAGTTGTACACCTGGCAGCTCTGGTAACTGGTTTATTTTGTTTATTGAGTTAGTCAACAAACTCTAAATACTGACTATGTGTCAGAATGGTGAGATGCAACAGGTTTGGGGAAAAAAAAAAAACAATAAAGCATCGTGTCCAGTGCCCTGACTGGAGAAGAATCAGACTAGGAATATAGTGAATGGCTGTGAGGACACCTGCAAGGTATGTGACTTTTTAAGAAAAGCTTCAGAAGAGGAACTGCTGGTCACATGGTAATTCTATTTTTCATTTCTTTAGGAAACTCTGTACTGTTTTCTACACTGGCTGTGCCAATCTATATTCCACTGAGAAGGCACAAGCATTCCTTTTTCTTCACACCCTTGCCAACACTTGTTTTCTCTTTGTCTTTTTGATAATCGCCATCCCAACCTAACAAGCCCCCCTCCAGGAGTCCTTTCTTTCTGTTTGGAGAAGTGGGGAAATTATGCCCACTTACCAGAGGCAGGAAGAAATAGCAGTGTAAATCTTCCAAGAGAAAGGGCCACGGGGGCAAAGGAAGGGTGAGGGGAACAGTGTGGTCGGAGCAAACTGGGTATTACTGGAAGGAATGTGGCAGCCAGGAAAGTCAAAAAAAGAGAGAATTAATGGAATGGTAACTCTGTCCCTGATCTTGCCAAAAACTAGCTCAACAGAAGTTGTCGTTGAAAAGAAATAAAAATGTGTAGGTAAATCAAATTACTATATTCCGAACCAACTATACAATTTGTGAGGCCCAATGCAATAAAAATGGGGCCTCCTTTTCAGAAATTATTAAAAATTTCAAAATGGTAACAGCAGAGAATTAAACCAAGGGCAAGCCCCTTCTAAGTATAGGGCCTGAGTGACCACAAGCACAGGACATCCATTAATCCTGATTAGATTACAAGACAATTTCAACCGTTTGTGCCCATCCTTTCCTGCCACAGAGAAACAGGCCACACTTATCAATACAGTCACCATGAGGCTCTTAGGTGCTAAGCTCTGGGCCGGGAGCTTCATGTTCACTTCATTTTCTAAGCAAACCCAGGAGGCAGATATTACTATCTCCATTTACAGATTATAAACCCAACCTGAAGAGAGGTAAAGCAATAGTGACGTGAAAAGCGACCTCCTTTATCCTGAGGGCATTCTCTCAACGCCCTGTGCCATGCTGTTGTTGTACACAGGTGACTTTGTTTTTTTGCTGTGGGGTTGTCTTCTTTGCCTGAGCTGTCCAAGTCCAGATTCTGGGACATCAGCCAGGAGGTTTGTTCTTACAGTAGTGAGTGAAAAAGGAGCATGAAGGGATGCATTCCACCACTCCAATTGCATTACCCCAGAGTCCAGCTTCCTCTGGTAGAACATGGAGTAGCCATGCAGGGAGCATCAACCCCTTTCAACACAGTCACAATTAGAAGGAAGTTGTATAATATCCACGAGAAATTATGTATTAAAGGAACACATGCACAACATGAGAGTACAGAATCTATCTTCAGAACCTACAGTAAGCTCTGATTTTTCCGAGGAAACCTCCAATTAATCGTTTCTTGTAACAAAGTGTGCTAGATTCTTGTGAACCACCCCCAACTCCCTTTCGTCAAATGCTCCTGAATAACCAATCGAGGGCCATGCATAAAATCTACTCTTTTATTTAGGAATGAGAATATGAACTGCCACAATCACAACCAAATATTATTTCTACAGTAAACACCAAAGAATGAAAATATTTGCTCAGATTCCTCAATTCTTCCAGGCTTGTTTTCCAGCTCATTCTAACAGGTCATCCTCTTTCCATTCTGCTGGGGGCTTTTGGTGGTGTCCTCAGAGCTCTCTGTGGAGCCCCTGCGTTTCGGTCTTAACTATACTCACACAATCCCCATAGCTCTGAGCACTCAATGTGATTAATAGCTCTGCCAGCCATTCCTACTTAAAACTATTTCTACGTTATGTCTTTTTTCCTACTCATCCCTGATTTTCTCTGATCCTTCTTTTTTTTTCTCAGCAGAAGCTACCTTTGTCAGAGTTCACCCCCTCCCACTCTAAAGCCTTGTAACTTTATTTCACGGGGTCTTGTTCTGGAGAGCTTTTGTTAAGTAGATAACAGGGTAACATCCATTTCAATTAAACAAGTAACTGGCCAAAAAAAGGTCCTATGCAGGTTAATAATCTGCCAGTCCCCCTCTCCCACCACCCACCATTTCATTCCTAATCCACGATTTTAAGGCAGTATGGGGAAAAAAAAAAAAAAAGGATTTAAACAACCACATGGCATACCGCCTTGCACCAAGCAAGCAGTTCTTCCTTTGCTCAGCTTGCTCACTGGAAGTGTAAGTAGCGTTTTCAAAATTAGTCTGTCAGCCCCACGACAATTTTATTTATTTATTTATTTAGACAGTTTCGCAACTCTGGGTAGCAGTGTCTCGTCAATATCTCACTCAGGTGTAGCAGGGAAAAGCCTAACAACCCTGGGCCGGCAGCCAAGCTTAAGCAGTGACTGACGCTCGCTTAACTGAGCAAAGATTTGCTCAGCACAGAGAGGGGCTCGACTATACAGGAACCAGTCGTGACAGCGAGGACGGCGGCTGGAATCCTAACAAAGCCACCTCCAACTTGTGCTCAGGCAAGTGGAACCAACACTTAAACTGAATGCTAAGGGGCTTCAGTCTTGGTACTTTTTTTCCCCCCATCATTTACCTTCTGAATAAACCTTGGGATTTTAGAGGGAAAACAGCACATTAGCACGCTTAAATCACAAATCCTTGTACCTTTTTAAAAAGCTGTTGAAGATTTATTAACTTGTAGGAGCAATCATTTAATTGCTTGCTTTTGCTATGCCACAAGCTTTTTTTTTTTTTTTCTTAAATGACCAAATTAAACCTGCTGCACAAATTTGTGCTTTGAAGTTCATGCAAAAGGATCATTCCTTTGAGATAGTGATAAAGAGAAGAATTGAAATACTCTCCTGTGGCACAAACACCCACATGCACACCCCTTCCCTGCCCGAGATGCCTTCATATATAGAAGCAAATGTTTCTCGTTTACATGTTTCTAATTCATTTTCTAAACCAGGTCTGAATCTCATTGTCATCTTTCCCTCTGTAATTTCAATGAAAGCCCAGAGCATTTACAAATGGAGGAATATCGTACTTACAATTTTGGGATGTGTATTGCAGCTGTGTATCTTATGAAAAAACTGTTAAGTTTATTTTTTGAGGTCCTTCCTGTTCAAAGACACCACCACTCTTGGTATAGCTGAAGAAATGAGTGAGAAACAGACAGTCCTTTCCACACCATGAGCGTGTGAAAGCTATTCTTTGAATTGAGCTGTGGTAGCAGTTAGCAGAGTCTGTTGTTTGAGATTTTTTTTCTTAGATCAAATTCAGCCCAAAGCCAACAAGATGATTTAACATCTAACCTCACTGAACCTGATGATACACAACTGCAGAATCAAATATTTAGACTGATTTCCCACTTCACAGATAAAAACAGTACAGTCAACAGTCCCCGATTTGCACATTTGATGAGTTAGCTAGCAACCTTCCGAAGCTGTGGCTGGGTACCGAGACAATGTCGAGCAGCAGAGGCAGTGCATCTGGGTTTTTAAAGTGCTGGGTGCCTCTTACTTGGAAGGGAGTTCTGTTCCATTGCATCAGACACCCAGTAACAAGATACCATCAACCTGTGTGAGCATCAGAAGTCCAGGCGGGTCACAAGTGAAATTCTCTTCATTGCCAATTGAGATTGACATGTGCTGTTGTCATAAATACCACACTGTCCCACTTGGCCAAGCTGGTGGTCTCGAGAACAAACAAAGATACAGTCTGTCAAATTAAAAGGTGTTTGATGTGCTCGAGGATTAGGTTTGTCCACAATGAGAGTCTTGGTGGGTTAAAACACTCTGTTTTATAATTGGGGGTGGTGGTGAGGTTTTGGGGTTTTTTTTTTGTGTATTTGTTTTGCTTTATTGATTTTGTTTTGGTCCATTTTTTAATGTATTTAAGCCCAGAACACGATAAGGGGACGTAAGTATGCCTGCCTGGCAGGGACGTAAGAGTGCATGGATTTTGAAGGAGAGACGAGGATGGCTAGAAGGCTGTTCCAACTTCCTTGGAACCCAGGCCTGTGTAGCTGGGAAGGAGCTCTTCTTCAGAGCCACCCCCTTTCCTCTGTGAGACTTGGAACCTGGATGCTATAATTGAAAGCCAGTGTATTAAGCATAACACATCAAACTACTGTTAACACCCAGCCTCCTGCAAGGCTGCCTCTTAACCGCTCTGTTTTCTGCCCACAGTATGTGCAAGCAAGGGGAACCATCACACGCACTGCATGCTAAAGGCCGCAGCCTTTGTCTTCTCCAAGTTCTCTCTATTTCAGAGGCTAACATGCAGCAATTAGTCTAATTAATGTGAAACAATGAGCTGTGTTACCACTTATCAAATTGATTGTTCCCCTATCAAAACAAAACAGACTGGCTTTTTGATGTAATTTCAAGAGATGATTTGAAATGTCATGTTGCTGCAAGCCAATTACCTTATGACTAGAGTCACGGTCAACAGAATACATAATTAGCATGAGTTTGGGAAGGCTGCTTACTGCTAGTATGTTAATTAACTGTCTTTTGTCATAAAACAAAAAGGTTGTACAGAAAGGTTTTGAAATAGGTCTTTTTTATTTACATTTCTTTGTGCTTATCAACCTGAGGCATGACAATGCAAAAGAATAGAAAATTTTAATTCCACTACTTCAAATTAATACTCAGCTGCAAGGTCGGACATGACGTGCAGGCTGCAATACCATTCACCTCGCTGCAGTCCTGCCCCAGTGTATTATATTTCTCGTGGAGTTAAATTAAGTATCGGGTAAAACGCGAATGTAAGAAATACCGAGCTCCTGGAAACAAATCCCCTAATAGACTTCTTCGGGGCCTCACCTGCTTTTGTGCATCTTGCGGGGGCTGGACAGCACCCAGCCGCCCCGGGATTTATGTCCAGGTGTCATCTTTCTATTTCAATCTTGAAATTTGGAGAGAATAAACCCATCATCAAATGATGTTATTGCCTTTACTTCACTATGATAGACAGGAAATGCATAATGGGCACCTGTGGGCTTGTAAAGGAATCCTATCTGTGATGCCAGAGCTCTGTAATTCATCTGGTGCTTCCTCTCGTATGTGATAGCCTGGCAATTCCACATTCTCCATTAAGGAACCAATTCTCTATTTCTTGAGCTTTAATGCATTCTGGGCATAGCTATAATCAGTAACTGACAATTAACGATCAGGTTCATGGCAGACTCCAGCCATGGTTCAACGTGCATATGAGTAAACTAGATTTTGGTTGGGATAATAAGTTGAAAGTCCCCCCAATTCTAATACTACTATTGTTCTGGTTTTTAATGCCATTATTGCACTACAAAAGTGAAGGGCAGGGAATCTCTTGGGCAGCTCACAATTTTCTCTCTGAGAAATGTGTTACCATTTTGTGAGTCCTCAAAAACTCTCCCCCCCCCCTTTTTTTTCTTTCAGGATATGATTCAGGTCTTGCAGTCATATTAGAATGGTCCTCAGGTGTCAAAGAAAACACAACAGCTTGCTATTAGAAGTATCACATTTAGCTTGCAAACTAGACTTTATCTCCTAATTTGTTTCCATTTTTTCAACATACTTTTATTCCATTTCTAATATCATTAAAAGCACATAGAATATAGTACAGGAAATGTTAAACGGATGGGTACAATGCTTTTTCCTTTAGAGTATGGGTTTCTCATTTTGGTGATGGAGGGTAAAGGGCCTTGGGGTATAGATATTTGACAGAAAGGAGGCAGGTCTCAGCTGTGCTAGGTGGGAGAAAACGGTGAGATTCTGATATCTCAATCCCTCTATGTAGCAGCATCTCTTCCACCTGCTAATATAAAAATCATCACGAACTGGAATTATAGTGTTTAAAAGGGTCATTGGGAGGAGAGAGAACCAAGATGAGGATGGCTACCTAAGAATCATGGCTAAGGAGCATCAATGTCTTAACCACTGCTGAGTGCTTTTAAGGTGCCAGGTAATCCCTTCATACATTTCAGACAGACCACAAAGCCCACAAAGTGATGGGCTTAACATGGGAGGTAGCCATACAACAGAAGAAGTTTACTAATTTCACAGCTGGGCACTGAGAGTGTGGCATGTCTGACACATTCAATTTTGGAATCAAAAGTTCAAAGAACCCCACAGTTGAATGACATCTGAGAAATGTACTTACTCAACCTCCCTTTCAACATACAATTGTTTCTACCCTGGTCCTGACAGATTGAAATGAGATTCCATTTAGAAAGAAATCTCTGACAGAATTTAGAGAAACATCCAAACATGTTCCAGAAGTTTTTGGATCCACGCTTATAAGAAAATTTAGGCCGGGCACGGTGGCTCACATCTGTAATCCCAGCACTCTGGGAGGCGGAGACAGCTGGATTGATTGAGCTCAGGAATTCAAGACAAGCCTGAGCAAGAGTGAGACCTATTTCTACTAACAATAAGAAAAATAATCCAGGAGCCTGTAGTCCCAGCTACGTGGGCAGCTGAAGCAGGAGGATGGTTTCACCCCAGGCGTTTGAGGCTATAGTGTGCTAGGCTGATGCCACGGCACTAGAGCCTGCAATAGAGTGAAATTCTGTCTCCAAAAAACCAAGAAAATGAAAAAAGTAAAGAAAGACAATTCAGAATTCTGGTTGTTTGAGTGCTGTTATTACTCTAAAGCTAACGCAGAGCTCATGGATAAAATGAGGTGCCAAACCTCTGAATTTTAGTTATTTTGGAGGACAAGACAAAATCCATATAAAATGAACAGACTTGAGTGAATTTTAATGAGAAAGATTATTAATAAATCGAAAATTAAAAATTTGGAGACCAGGCTGGGCTTGGTGACTCACGCACCCTGGGAGTACGAGGTGGGAGGATAACCTGAGCAAGAGTGAGACCCGTCTCTACTAAAAGTAGAAAAAGTAGCTGGATGTGGTGGTTTGCACCTGTTGTCCCAGCTACCCAGAATGCTGAGGCAAAAGGATTGCTTGAGCCCAAGAGTTTGAGGTTGTTATGAGCTACAATGCCACAGCACTCTACCAAGTGTGAAAAAGTGAGAATGTCAATTAAAAAAAAAAAAAAAAAAAATGTGGAGACCACATCATCAAGTTTGGTAACAATCAAGTGTAAAAGTTTGCCTTTAATATTATTTACTCCCAGCTTAGGTCCCAGATCATAAAATCGTCATGTATAACATCAACTTTCCTATCATAGAATTCCGTTAAGAAATTTTCTCTTCCTAATTTTTCTTTTTTCTCAAATGGGAAGGAAAGAAGGAAACAAAGATCAGGCGAGGTAGGTCATGCCTCTAATCCCAGCACTTGAGGGGGCCCAGGGAGATGGATTGCCTGAGCTCAAAAGTTCAAGACCAGCCTGAGCATCTGTGAGACCCCCATTCCTAAAAAATGCCCAGGTGTTGTAGCAGGTGCCTACAGTCCCAGCTAGGCTACAGGCTGAGACAAGAGAATCACTTGAGCCCAAGAGTTGGAGGCTGCTGTGATGTGTGACGCCACAGCACTCTAACCAGGACGACAAAGTAAGACTCTGTCTCACGAAATAAATAAAATAATTAATTAAATTTTAAAAAATCAAAGAAGAAAACATGTTAGAGCGGAAGGAAAGACACTGTTAAGTGCCTATCAGTTCCCAGGTGCTGTGCAGGCTAACTGTGCTTTCCCTCACTAGTCCTCACAGCAGTACAAGGTGAAGACTATTTTTCCAGCTATATCTTTTTGCCAATGTAATGATAAGTCAAATGACTTAGAAAGGATAATTGATTAAGCCAAAACTCTGAAACTAACTTTGATTCTAAAATTCCATTCCTTCCAACTACACAAGGCTGTTTGGTGTTTTTGTTGCTGATGTTTTTAAAATTGTAACATAATAACTCATCTGAACATGAGTCTGGCAGCTTTGTTATAGTAAAAGAAAAGACTACAGAACAATCTCCTGTGGTCATGGTTAAAAAACAGAATAAAATGAAGTGGAGATAATAACTAGCTCTGTACTATGGAGGAGGAGGAGGAGACATTTCTGTCATTCAAAGGCGTACGTGTTTACCAAATGCTGGGCCAGAGCGACGTCTGTGTGCTGAATTCAAACATTTTCTTGATGTGAAAAAAAACTCTAAGGCAAATCAATGTGTTTACAAAAGAGAGTATATTTTTGAAAAGCTAAAATTCTTCAGAAACGTTTTCTTCTGGTTGTAGGCAAACCTGAACGCCTCCAGCAGAAAAAACACACCCAACTGAAAGCAGGGTCTCCGCGGCCTATCTAACGAGGTGTCCAGCCCCAACGCCCGGGGACCATCACTGGGCTCGGGGCAGGGTAGGTGAGGGCTCCTCAGGAAGGACCAGCAGGCCGCTCAGGGAAAGGGCTGGGAGGGAACAGTCCCCGCAGACCCACTGTGGGAATGTCAGTCAGGCACTCGGCTTACCTCCACCACCTTTCACAGAGCTACACATCTCTTTACGTCAGAACAAATTGAGCAAGCCTCAAATCTTTTTTCTTTTCTCTGACTTCCATGAGAAGAGTGCAGGGAATGAGGAAGAGAGAGGTGGAGGGGGCAGGAAGAGAGGAGGACGGTTCAGTTCCCTTGGAAGCACTAGGACACAGGTGCACACCTGAAAACTGCTGCCGGGAACTCTGAGAATCCTTTATGAGATGTGGCCGTGAAAACAGAGCAGCAGCAGGGCCAGGTCACCCCCATCCCACGCTCATTGACCAGAGCTCGAATTCCCCCCAAACTTGTACCAGACACTTCAAGACATACCTTGAAGCCTTTGTGCAAATGGCAGGAACGGCTGACACTTTTTTTCTATGCCATTTCTATTCTTTTTGCACGTGGTTACAACCTGCATATCTATGTTCAGAGCATACAGTGTTATAAATTAATCCTTCTATGACTTTACGGTGGCATTTATGTCAGCGTTCCTATACACTAAGTCTCAAAGAAAACATAGAAATCTGAGAAGAGTCCAGCTGGCTAGACAGTGCATAAGGGGGGGAGAAGATGTGATCTTAGAGACAGGCTGGGGATGCTCAAAATGTAGTTGATAAAAAGACACAGTGGTCTAAAGGATGTGGTGGTCACCAGTTCAGGGAAGATTTATACACACACACACATACACACATATCTCCTTGATGTGCTATACAATATTTATTTTATCTATAAAATCTGTCTTCCCAAGTATTGCTTTCTGAAAGTTAAGGCTAATTCTTAAACAAAAATGTATATGTATATGTGTATATATATATATAACTATGATATATAAAAACATATATATATATAACCATGATATATCTGTGTATATATATCTGCGATATATATATGTGTGTGTATATATATCTGTGATATATATATGTGTATATATATATCTCTATGATACATGTTATACATAACTCATATATATAATATCAGTTTTTGTTTAAGAATTAGCCTATTTTCCTAAAAGCAATATATTTGGGAATAGAAAAATAGGAGATGCATAGAAAAACGAAAATGTAATATGCTTTTATGCAGAGTCCTGATCAAAGCATACGAAATCATTGGCCTGTCTTTTGAGAGGCAAAAACAAAGTCCAGAAACTAAAGAGAATAAAAACGAATAAAATATTGGATTACTGGATTTATCGTACATATATAAGAACCCTGAATACTACAAAGATTTCTTTTTTAAACAGGAGACTGGTGGCTCTTGAGGAAGTGGTTGGCATGGGAGAAGATGTAACCTATCAAATAAAATGAGATAATATAAATATTTCATTTAGTCGTTATCATCTCTTTATGATGATGATAAGACATTATTACCATATTTTTTATTCTAACCCATAAAAATGGCCAATCTTTCACGTTTGTAATGGGCTGCAGCACACTAATCTTAGTTTGGCATAAAGCTCATATAAACCACTCAATATTTTCAATATAAATGTAAAGACTTCTGATTTTAGGGAAAAATAACAAACGTTCAAGAAAACATCGCTAGTTAACTCTAACCTCTCTTATTGGTCATTTATGTAAGTATGTGCACTTGCAAAAAATAAAATAAACTTTCTGCATATTCATTATGAAGAAAACGGAAGATAATCAGTAGAAGAGGCAGCAAATTTCTTGTTGAGGATTTAGGCTCCAATTGGTTGAATTTCAACATCAACCTGGGAATTTTACTATTAAGTCAGCAGAAGTGAGTTCTTACACACCATGCCACTTACTACCAAAGAGCATCAGGCAAAGGGAGAGGAACACACTAGAATAAATTGTGCATTATTTCTGGCATTAGTTAAAGGAACAGAGCATTATAAGAAAAAAATACAGTACCATTGATTTTTACAGGTGTTTAATACAGATAAGCTGAAAAAAGGGTTTCCATTTTAAGCCTAGTGATGGCTAAAGATGCATTCAAATATGTTCAAAAGCAATCTAAAGTCTTCTAAAACGGTGTTTAAGCTATTCAAGCAAAACGTAAATAGTTTTTGTCGTAGTACTGAGGAATGTAGAACAAAAACAGTGTCCAAGGAGCTGACTCTGGCACACTGCCGGCCACTGTCAAATCAGGGAGCGTCATTAAAACAGCGGTAATGCTGTTTATCCATTACATATCACAGGTTATTTAGAGAAAACAGTAACAGGCTGTCCTTCCAAAAGTAGGAGGCATAATTACCCTGGAAATCTCCAGATCCCGCTCTTAAGAGAAGATACTGAAAGAAACAATCAAGTTGAAAAATCAAACATATGTTCACATGGGTTATCATATAAAGAAAGTCAGTCCATGGGTTTTAAACCTAGTCCTTTTTTAAAAAAAATATTTCTTTAAACTTTTCTTTGAAAGAATAGGAAAAATTTTCCTTTTATCTGACAACCTTACACAGATCCACCTTCTGTGAAGGATTTACCTTCACAGAAAGAGAATTAAGATTATGTCCCCATAACTACTCTATGAATAATTTTACTTTTGAACTTATTTTTGGAGTCGGCTGCCCTCCGATCTTTGCTCATACAGTAGATATCATAATGAACAAGGCAAAAAAAGACAGCAACCATTCTCACCACGTCGACACAGCTTTGACAGATGCTATAAGAAACTGAAGTCGGTTTCTGGCATTCCTCACCATGTGCTGTGTTCTGTTGTCTTCTTTTTTGCACTCTCACTTTTTTGTTTCAGAAATAAATTTTGATAACTCTGGCTCAAATATAAATCTAACTCTTGTATATTTGCCCCCTGTTTTCTACAACAATAGCCGATTTCATCTTCCCTTTCCCATTACTAACATGGTCATGTCACTACTGGTTGTATAATGCATGCTCTTGCATAAATAAATAATAGGGATCCTGGGTAGCCAAGTTTCTCTGGTCAACTGACCCACAAGTATAAATTTAGTTTCTGTTTTCTACATCATACAGCATTGAGGACAGGGCTGATATAAGTGAGGATAGAAGGGGCTCCTTATATAAAAATATCAGCCTCCATAGCAAGTATTAGAATAATTAGCAAACATCCCATTAACTGACAGAAGGAACACTGCACAGCTGCACTGTTGAATGCCATGAAGGATAAGCCAGCAGAGTAACCACAGTTAAGCTGGATGAAGTTACTGCAAAGACGCCCAGTCACTAACAGATCTTGTGAGCTGTGTCGGCTGACTTATGTGCTGGAGATGCAAGAGTAGAAAAACCCGCCACTCAGATAGTGTTGCCTGTGAAACACATGATAAGATCAGCTAAACACGCACCTACAGTAGTGACGCTGCCAGGCCTGCGTAGTGATACTTTTGGACACCAAGTGGTTCAGCCATGACCCTCAGCATGTCTCAGAGTTTCCACATGTAAAATACCACGCAACTCCTTCGTGTCATGAAGGACATGTAAAGGAAGACTTTGTAACACGAACAACTTAGTAATGTTTTAGGATTTCGTTACACTTGTAGTATCATGGAACTGAGCTGTAATGGGTTAGGGAATATGCACAATCCAGAGGATGCTGAGATTTATATTACAGAGAGTTACATGTAAAACTGATACAGATTTTCAGCCTCTGAATCTATAGATTTATGGACTCATATGGGGGTGTTAACACAAGTTTTAAAAACAGAAAAATTAAGGTTCAAATCTTTGCTTGACCAATGTCCAGCAACATGAGGTAAGTCACTGAACTCTTAGCCTGGGTTAGGTGGCTTGTCTGTAAAATAGTGATGCAGAAA
Organism: Loris lydekkerianus; assembly: GCA_963574355.1. Lineage (NCBI taxonomy): Eukaryota > Metazoa > Chordata > Mammalia > Primates > Lorisidae > Loris > Loris lydekkerianus. The sequence goes on along the minus strand of CAUYPK010056253.1, from coordinate 47,767 downwards.
AACCTGCCTCACCCAGGAAATGTCCTAGAGAGTTGATACGCATGAAAGTGGCTGCAAGTGCTTAAGCGCTGTAGGTACATAGTGGTTATTCTTCCTTCCCTAGGTTTACACCAGAGTCCTGCTTACAGAAGGGAAAGAAAATCATTCATAACACCCTGCTCCCTTGGGAAAGAATTCTTACCATTCTTGTGAATTTGAGGAACTGTATCTCAGGTGCATTAACTGGTGTTTATTAATGTATTATCAACCTCTGCTGTGGCATCTGATTCACAATGAAGAGATTAAGCATACTAATTTGTCATTTATTTTCCAATGTCTGCTTTCCTGCCTGCAGCATCACTAATATCCCAGGAGCTTCTCAACCCAATTATTTCCCATTTTGCATTACTGCTGAAAGTAGTGCTAATGTGCCCAAAAGGCGCTGCTCCTAGGTGATGAAAGAAAAAAACAAAAAAGCTTCTGTTCTCCCCACTACAATACTGTTGTCACTTGCAGAAAAAGAAACACCCCAGGACCACTGGGCCATATCTAGTAATCAAACCAAATTAGCAGCCTGGCTGCTCTGTGGATGGGAGACGCAAACCTGTGCTTATTTAGTATTTAGTTGGGGAGGAGGGATGGAAGGGAATTCCATCTGTAGAATGAAATGTACAACCTCGGGGGAGTTGAAGTATATGGTACCTTTACACACAGACTGTTTTGTTTGCTTGTTTGGGCAACTGCGTATCAAAATCACTCAGATAAGTGGTGAATTCAACTATTTTCCTTTGCAAAAAAATTAATAACTAGTTGTTTAAGCCAACTCCAAATATTATCTTGCAAACTAATTTGTGAAAGTAGACAAGACTCATTATTAATAGAAGAGGCGAAAAGAGGCCTCACTCTCTATCCTTTTTTATCTGGCCTCCTCAACAGTTTTTAACCCTATCAGGGAGTATTTCCACTACTTCCTTCAGTCACTCACTTTAAAAATGTGCTTTTTGTTTATTCCAGGAGTTTCTGTATTGCTCAAGGCAAAATATGCCAGTGTACCTTCACAACTGTGAACTGTAAACATCCTTCTACCTTTCTCTGCCCAGGGCTCAGACCCCGTATAAACATCTACGGATTGTTTCAGAAGCGTACAAGACTCCATAGTCACCCAAAATATAATAATTATTTTTAAAACTCACTAATTTCACCAACATGAAACATATATCTCTGTGTATATATATCTATGTTATAAATCCAATAATTTTAGCTGTGAGGAGTTACTGACTGAAAACAGATTATTTATTTCAAATATGATCAGCTCCAAAGATGAGAAACAGCAGATTAAGTTAATCTCTATGAGGCTATTTCTTACCACTACTTCCTTAAATCCTTCCCTCATTTTAATCAAGAATAGGAATGTTAAGGGCTTGATGCAGAGAAGAAGCATAGATTAGTGGTTAGCACGAAAGCCGGGAAACATCAATTCTATTCTGGAACAAGAGGTCTTAGGGGAGCTCATGATTTACAGCCTCAGTTTCCCCATTTATAAAACAGAAAGCTTCACAGTGGTGGTGATGTTGACTGCAGACTATGTGTTGGGCCTGGCATCAAGCTATAATAGAAGGATTATTTTTTATAGTATTATCATCAACTTTGAAATAGATAATGTTATCCAAATTTTATAACTAAAGTAATTTTACAAATGAAGTGTAGAGATGTTAAGTAGGAGGGCCAAGGTCGCAGTGCTGGGAACCAACTGCAGAGACTGAGCTCTGACCCACAGGCGACACTGCTCTCTATGTGGCTGACCTCGGCATGATCTAGAAGGTCTTTGAGGAATGGGATATATTACACACCTAATCCAGAAAATTTCCAGAATAGTGGCCCAGATTTTCTCTCCCCTCTTGGGGCGCTGTGCCACCTGCCTTGGGAAGGGGACCACCCAGGCTCAGGCCTCCCAGGCTTTGCTGCACCTGGTAGCTCCCACATACTGCAGTTGCGACATAGCAGGGCTGTATCTGCCAGCTGAACCGAGACATTTGTGTTGGGTTCAGCGCAGCTGGTGGAAGGAGGCTCAGATTTCCGCTGAACTGAACACAATGAGGAGGCTCTGTCACAGGACCATTACGAAAGCACATGCTCACTGGCTAATTTTTGTAGCATAAGTGTGTAGACTATTTAAAGCTCTTCCTCCCCCCAGCTCTTAAATGCCTTCCTAGGAGAAAAGTTCATCTAGGGGTCTATCGGCCATATGTTCTTTGGTGTCACTTTTTTCCCCCCGCATCTTGGGGAATGCACACAGAAATTGGCTTCCAGAGAAAAACGTTCAGGATTGCTGGCAGCATGGAAACCACATGACAGACTTGCAAAATGTAAAGGAGCAATGCTGTGACTCCTCTGCTTACACCTGGTGTCTGCAGGAGACGCCAACTCGAACTTGACTTACACAGATGCTGAAGGAAAGCCTGCCTCTTCCACTCCTCAGACTCCTCCCAGGTCATCAGAGCTAACTTGCCAAAATGGGAGGAAAGGCTTTTTTAAAAGGTCTTACCAGGGTGGTGCCTGTGACTCAAAGGAGTAGAGCACTGGCCACATATGCCGGAGGTGGTGGGTTCAAACCCAGCCCCGGCCAAAAACTGCAAAAAAAAAAAAAAAAAAGGTCTTACCACATCACATCTTCAGGATGCTGTACAAAACATGGTTTTAAAATTTACCACATTCATAGGTAGGTATTAGAAATGGTGGTCATTTAATAATAACATATCTCATCATTGTGAACTTGAGAGCTACTAAAAAAATAAGCATAGAAGATAAGGCACAGGTTAACTAGCTCAACCGAACCATTCCACAATGTCTGCAGATTCCAGAACAACATGTTCTGCATGACAAATATATGTGATTTTTATTTATCAACTTAAAAAAAAAAAGAGCTATTGATCTTCCCATTCCGTGACTTTTGTTAAGGAATGAATGGGAAAATAGTGCCTTTTGTGCCTAGGCCAAAAATTAATAAGCAGTAAACAAGGGATGCTACAGTAAAAAAAGAAAAAAATCGTACTTTCAGAAATATCCTATTACTGTCACATATCCAGAGTAAGGTTGCAAACGGTGCAAACATAACGTTCCACCTAAACTGGGTTAACAGATGCGTGGTATCCACTAAAATCTAATTGGAAGGAAGAGAGAAAGGGAATCATATATGACTTTTAAGATGTTTGGAAAAACTTCTCCCTATAAAGAAGCCTTTCAAAGGGCAAACACAGAAGAGTTGCTAATAAAGAAATATGTCTCTCCGAAGAAGTTGTTCGAGCCATGTAGGGCTTTGTTATTTTACCCACGGTCTAGAGAAAAAATTCTTTGGTGTCTTTACATTCCGATATTCTCTTCACAAAACACTTCTTTTAAAAAAAAAAAAAAAATCACAACCAAATTTAAACAATTCTGTAAGAGAACCATCAAAGAATGCCGACTGTTATTATTAAAGAAAAAAAAAACAATAATAAAAAAAACCCAAAGTGTTGTGGATCAATATAGAACAGACTTTTCTCTTTTAAAGAGTAAATACTTCAAGAGATTTACCCTAAACACAAATTCAAATAATGTCCGAAGTTGTGAAGAGACCCCAGGAAACTAACTCTTCTCCTTCCTACAAATAATGAAAGAATAGCTACTAGATGCAAATTGAACCGCTGCACTCAATCCTCGGCCTTGAAAATGTATTTCAACACAACAGCCAATGTATCGTCTCAGTGTGAAAAGGATGTGCCACAATAGCATTCTGAAAAATGAATTAAGAACACATTGTCATCAACTCCAGCAAAAATAATAAAGGTAGAAAAGATTAAGAGGCAAGCATATCTTTTGAAATTGTAAAATGGGTTTATAGGTTTTCTAATAACAACTTTTACTCAAACCTTACATAAATAGGCTTAGACGATACAAATATTATGTGGGCTGCGTGGACACTCCCAGGTTCCTAATCATGTTTAGGGATTACTCGACAGAACAGAGACATTTCATTCCTATTGGGCCAAGGGATTACAGCAAAGAAACATCTAATATTCCATTTTTTAATTTCATGCATTTTTTATTTACCTTTAATGATGCTGTATATATTCATCATCCTGAAATATTAAAACAGTATGAAAAAAGTAATAAATTGGTGGAAAATTTAGGGAATAGGAATGCAACAGCACGCAAATCATACACTATCAAGTGCTTGATACACATTTAAAATTACTGCCTGCGACAGCAAAGCCAAATTCCTAGCAGATTTCTGAAGCACAAAGTCACAATAAGAAGATCAGCAGAACAGACTGAAATAATAGAATATTCATCCCTCTAATCCATATGCAATTCTTTAGGGCTTTTTTTTTTTTTTAACAATGCATATGAGGTCCGACCGTATTCGGGATTTAAATAAGTTGTCTCTTTCCTGCTCCTCTCTTTTTTTATATAAAAAAGTATATACAGTTATCATTTCTGCACTGCTGCACCAACAATGACAAGGTTAGCAGATTTCCTCACACCTCAAATGAAACAACAGCATTTTAAACAACAAAAGTGTTAAAGGAAATACATTTATTCATCCCATGAAAACCTCCTGAAACAGCTTTTGAGGAAAAAAGAAAAGTTGTCATGCATGGGGAAACGAAGTGATGCTTTTGTCATTTTATTATCAATTAATGGATTGATAATGTAATATTGTATTTAATTACTGACAAGAGCAGAAGGCTGACATTTTATCTTTGCTTCATTCACCTCCTTTTGCAGAGAGAGGAGACTGTCAAGCATTATTTGATATTGTAACAAGAACAGAAAATTACAGCAGAGTATGACGCTGTCACCTGCTTCGGTGTGGATACTTCTGGAGAACCCCAGGAACTCTGGGAAAGAGAAAGGGCATGCTGACCATGAGACCGCCTAATTCAGCAGATGTCTACCACGGTCCTTGTCCTCTCAGCCCATGTTCTAATTGCCAAGAGTTAACAGGTTTTTAATTACAGTATTTTAACATTATCTTCTTTCAGTGTGTTTGTATTCTTATTTCTCTCTTTAATGGGCCCTTATTTTCCTGTAACAAAAAAGAAAACCAACAAAATCGGAACACTTCCTATTCCTTTAAAATCTCCTACACAGTCTTTTCTCCAAAGGTACATTTCAAAACTACTAAGACAATATTATAAATGTCATACCACAAAAATAAGTCAGTGAGGTGATGGTTATGTTAATCAGTTCGATTTAAGCATTCTACATTGTATATCAAATCATCAGATGGTACCCCATAAATGAATACAGTTATGATTTAATAAAAATTAAGTAAAAAAACAAAAAAGGTTTTCTATTTCATTTACCCAAAAGAATCAATCTCTCTTTTGTGCTAATGTTGATGGCAAATTTCTTATGGTCCAAATCACATTCCACTCTGTGGCATGGTCCCTGGCCTTATAAACAAGTCTTTTATAAGATTAAGTCTCTTCAGGGCAAAGGCTGGGTCTTCTTTTTCATTATTTTCTGTCTGGTAGTATGAATGCATCACAGTTCTTTTCACCTAGTGGGTATTCAGTAATTTTTTTGTCAATGTCACTGAATTGACTGACGAGTTCAGCATTTTTATTTTATTTATACTCACTGTTTTTCAGCTCAGTGTTCAAATTCAACTAGAGACACGGTTAGTTACTACAAATAATCTTAAACATAGGGATATAGCATCTTTTAAGAAAATAAATTAGAGAGAATCAGCATGTCCTACCACCTTAAACACGGACGCTAACAGGAAAGTGGGTATGCAGTAATGCCAAAAAGCATGAAAACACTTCCAGGACATGGAGCGGACACACACAATATGATTTTAGAATGATAATTCCCATTATTACCAAGCAATAGAAAGACATGTAACAAATTGAAGGGTTACAAGGTAGAGGAGAGGAGAGAAGAGTTCTTCACTTACTTTTTCCTTGGGGAGAGACATGTAAGGAGTTCTTTATGGGCAGAGATGTCACTACTGCATCCAAATTTAGTAAGTATAAAAATACAGCCTGGTAAGATTTTACATGAGAAGAAAAGCTTTGAGGGAGTTCTCCCAGTCCAGACTACAGGTCTTAAAATCCGTTGCCAACCCCTCTTTGTCATTTGCACAGCAGTGATGTGTCACCATTTTCTTCCAACACCCCCAATACATTCCAGAGTCAAGATAAGCTGAGAATTCATCCAATTAAAATCCAATTCCTTCTTGAATGTTTTAAGCTTATTCCTCATTCCCCTTTGAAGACATTAAAGAAATGTGAGAAAAAAGTATTAAAAATATGAAGCAATGAGTGGTAAGAGGAAAGAGGAGATTACAACTTTTTTAAACTAATGTAAATTGCAGGGAACCCCAAGCCTAACGTCGCCTGACACTCCCTCTGTTTTATATACAAGCGATTTGCCCTCAGTTCTGCTTATCACACAGTGATCCTATCTACGACATGATATCATCTCTTTCTCAGCTCAGATTCCCACAGCAGTAAGCCTTTCCACTCTAGGCACTCATTCAAGAATTCACGAGTGTTCTCAAGTTCTTGTGTGAACCAAGATGTGTCAACCCAGAGCAGGTGGTTCAGCTGCTCTGAGATTCTTTGCTGAGCATACCCAGTATTTGGCTAAAGCCTGTTACAAACAATGCATTACTTTGCAATTAGCTGCTCATTCTTGCTGGGGTTAATAAATTATCTGATATTTATAACTGCTGACAAGAGGTCAAGGGTGTCACATATGACAGAGCAAAGAAGTGGCAAAACTTTGCTACCCTTTAAATTCTATACCAAACCCCAACACCAGTCACGAAACCTACTTCTATGAAAATAATTCCTTCCCTTTTCAATCTGCTCTCTTTTTGTGAATTCATGAACATTGCTTTCCTGCAGGGAATATTTGATCAGCTTTAAAAAATATATATGTATTGTTAAAACATGAATAAACTACATCATAAAGTTTTCAGAGCCTAACTTGGTTTTATAGATTCTGCTATAAACATGTTAATTCATTTTAAAAGAGTATGGGCCAATAAGAACAATACCAGGGTTAGGTCGACTGCCCTAAACAGTTGGAAGGAGCCATTAGTAACTACGGCTATCACCTCCCTATTCACCTGCTGCCTGCTGGGACAGATTTTTTCCTTCCAGCCCACACTCTCCCTTTTTGGAAGTTGGACTTTCTATTTACTGGAAAATATTCTAAATGTTTTACTCATCCAACTGAATCATTTGAAACTATGAGGGTTTATTTACGGGGATAATAATAGTCAAATATCAAAAATTTCTTATGATTTAACCTAATACATTATTATACTGGAGTCTGACAATGATATTTTCTTCTAGATAGCGTTATCTCCATTTTACCATTACTGTGCCGTGTCACACAGATACCCACAGGCAAAACGTGTTTGTTTTTTGCAGATTTTTTTTTTTTTTGGTTGGCCGGGGCTGGCCTTGAACCTGGCACCTCTGGTATATGGGGCCGGCACCCTACTCCTTTGAACCACAGCCACCTCCCCATAACCTGGGGTTTAAAAACCAGGTTTAAGGGGCCAGGTGCGGTGGCTCATGCCTGAAATGCTAGCACTCTGGGAGGCAGAGGTGGGCAGATTGCCTGAGCTCAGGAGTTCGAGACCAGCCTGAGCAAGACTGAGACCCTGTCTCTAAAAAAAAGTAGCAGGGTGTTGTGGCAGTCCTAGTTATGCATGAGGCTGAGGCAAGAGGCAAGATTACTTGAGCCTGGGATTTTGAGGTTGCTGTGAGGTATGATGCCAAGGCACTCTACCAAGAGCGACAAATTGAGACTCTGTCTCAAACAAAAATAAAAACCAGGTCTACATAGATTCAAGGGTCAGGCTGCTGACATCACGTACTCATGTCCCTTGGTAATTCTCCTTCACCAGGCTGGCAAGATGGGAGTTAGATCTTTGTCACAAACACATGTACTTTTAAATGGGAATTCTGGCATGATAAATCACAAGATCTCAGACTGGGACCATTAAACTCTATAAAGATAGAGCTGTATTTTTTAGAGTGGAGGTTAAATTATTTGGTGACTGTCATTCTATGCATAGTAGTTTACGGTGCCCAGCCTGTGTGTAAATATGCAAGTATGCCCAAGTAGCTTAAAAGTCGCAGTTCTAAACTGAGATTTCATGGAGAAATAAATACTGATACTCTCTGAAAATCTGGATGGATAATAAACTATACAAAATAACTAATACTTAATGGGAACCAATTATTAACAAACCAAATTAGAATTGTCTCAGGTATAAATGAAATGATCAAACAACAAAAGAAAATTCATGTCTTGAAAACAAGTAGTGTTATCAAGGTTGACACCGTACTTCTTAGCAAAATGCTCACAAATCAATAGACTTAAAGAAAGAAACATGGTATTAAAGTAGTACTTTTTCCTGGTTCTCCTTTAAACGGGCCACACCCACTGGCACACACCTGTTGTTTTTTAGCAAAATCAATCAGGCAGGTGTGTGGAAGATTTGTCTGTAAGTCATCAAGGATTTCAGCTACTCTAGACTCTTCCTGCTTCTGGGTATCATGGATTATCAGAGTGTTCCTTCGTTTGTTTATATAAATGGGCCAATGGCTGTTGAAACACTTCAGAGCACTTAACTAAAGCAAACAAAGCTCTTGAACTTTAAATATCTAACAAGAGGAGCTATTGACAAGTAGGACTTTACTTAGCAAATCTCAGTATCATTTGAAACCTTAGTACAATCTTCCAGAATTACAAAGAAGACACACAATCCAGACGCTTATCTAACTCAGAATTCTACATACATGACCCTGTCTTGATTTGAGACAATGTTCAAAAAACAAGGCTGCCACATAATAATTTCACTTTTGTTTTCTGTAATTTTTGTTGTTGAGAGTGAAGACAAGTCTACCCAATTAAAGAAGGGGAGGGAGTTTTTGACTTGTATCCAGCTTTTAGATTCCCTTCCAAACTGAAAGATAGCTCAGAGAGAAATTCTGTAACAAGAACCTTTGATTCTGGGTACCCCAATAGCATTCCCATTATTTAAGAGAATGTGTGTAAGCTACGGACCCTTCCTGAGCCCCACAGTCTCACATCTGTAAAGGGAGGGGGAAGGACTGGATGCAAAATCCTTTTAAACTCTAATAGCCAGTTATTTAAATCTCTTAACCTTACTCTCATTTTCCTTTCTCGGCTTGCCATTAAGTTGAATTCTAGCTCTTCCCAATGGTTTTCTGATTTTGCCAGTCTGTTTATCTTCTCATCCAGAGTGTTAGAGCCACCAGGTTTCTGGTGAGAATGTAAGGTTTCTTTACACGTTTCAAGGCATAGACTCAAAACTTCTACTGGCTACTGGCCCATGACTTTGTAACTCAGTGCAGAAAGCATTAAAGTAACGTTCGCATTTTTGCTACTGATTGCCCTCCATAACAATGGAAGAAAAGTCTGTTTTGTCCACTCTTTACACCATGCATATATATGGCTACAACTCTGTAAGACTTGAGGACAGGTTTCTGACAGCAAGACAATCCTCTTAATTATCACTTTTCTGATAGAATCACTTGTAATGATAGTGCAAAGTCTGGAGAAGCTGTAAAACGGCTTTCTTTCCCCCACATTCCACAGGCTGCATTAGCAGCAATCCCCAAACTTCCTGGCACCTAGGACGGGTTTCATGGAAGACAATTTTTCCATGGACAGGCAGAGGGGCAGGGAGGATGAAACAGGAAGGGGACACAGCCTGGTGGTGAAGGACAGCAGTATTAGGGAGGAATGCCAATGTCTTCTCATGTGCCTCATGTGTTTTAAGTTTTGTGTTAGTTTGTTTTGGGGTGTTTTCAACCCTGTCTTAGAGAGAATGTGAACCAATGAATGATAACATGTAGACTTAAGCATGGATCCTACAGGGAATGATAGCTTTAGAAATTCTCTGACATACTAAGTGATAATTGGGTTTTAATGCATAAAATGGCTGAGTAATTTAAATGTTTAGAAAAGAAAACAGCCTTTCCTAGAGTTTATGAAGTGGTAAGCCCATTTCTTAGAAATGATTAACTGTGAGTCATCTTTTCCAAAACCAGCATCCATTGGCATAAGTGCTTCACAAAGAAGCTGAAGGTACGCACTAATTCACCAAACCAGCCAACCTGGGGCACATTTTTGACGGAGAAATGAAGACGAGACACAGTGAGCCAGGAACTGTATTGAGTTTGCTGTCTAACTGCCCCAGCTTCGTAAACAAAGATCAATGTTTGAAAAAATATTCAAACTCTCTGTCCTCTGCATGAGTTCTTGCTGGAGGACAGAGAGTGTACTAGATTAGGAGGTCCATAGTCCATGGAATGTGTCACAGGGGCACAGAAGTCTGTCTTGATAACTGGATCCATTTGCTTGTTTCTTTCCAGAGCCTACTTTTGCCATCAGGTTCTGGTCCCACACTATACAATTCATGATGGTAATGCTGAGTCCTCTTCCCCTTGTCATGACAAAGTAGGTAGAAAATCCAGGCATTGGGGCCTGTACATGTCATTTCTGAAAGCTTCTGGGCCCAGAGATAAGTCCTTCTTCCACACCCTTCCTGCCCCTTAAGGTAAGGTTTGAATGGGGAAATCACTGGACGGAGCCTTGGAAGAACAGGACTTGGGTCTGAGCTCCACCACTTATCAGTTATATAGCTGAAAATGGCTTAAATGTTCTCATCATAAAAACAAAACAGAAAAATGTGGGTAATAATACCCAGACTGGGTTGTCACAGCATCCATGGGGATAAATCAAAGCAAAAGTGAGAAGCTTTATAACTGCAATGTGTCATCATAAGGAAAATTTGTGAGCAACATTTCAGAGGCTGAGAGAAGGGAAGGGCAGGCAGATAATCTGAGATACTGGGTTCTAAGTCATATGTAAGTTATAACTTAAATGGAAGAGAAATGGGAGGGAAATAACTTTAATTGATGCATGAGACAAGTAAGCTTAGTTTCTACTACTATTGGACGTATATATAGTGTTTTGCTAGGTAGCCGTGGGCTGTAAACCAGTTGCTTATACTGCACAAGGCTCGTTAAAATGGAGACAGAGGAGGTAATATGACTGTCCTTGGCATCAGCATCCTAACAAGTCCTTCTGGAAATGTAATGATAGGGGATCCTCAGCCCAGCAGTAGTGAAAGGTGCATATTATATTAACAGTCATGGCCAGAAGAGCCTTCCATCACTATTTCCCCAGATTTAAACTAAATCCATTGGTTCTTTAATGGCAGAAAACTTCCCAAGTAGTAAAGCTAACCTATTGTCTGAGGTTGAGTGTGTAGCACCAAGTTGGGAATATAAATCCCCATTCAAATTGCTTGTATTTTCCTTGCTAACAAAGCTAGTGAAACAGCAAAATTTACCTAAAGTTCTTACCTGCCAACATGCAGAAGAAGGGCAGGTAGAGTGACTCTGAATTTAAACTAGTTATAACGTGCTCAAATTGCCATGATCCAATCAAATCATTTAAGGAAAGCAGGCGTGTGCCCACACACACAGAGATGGCATGCAATCAGTATATCAATGCACATTTGCTAAAAGTACAATTCTAATATATGTTTATCTGGAGGGGCCAACAATGGGTACAGGATCAAACACACTGGGTGGAACAACAAGAGCTATCGACCTTGAGTTTCGGGTGCCAGCTATGCGCCAGCATATCTAGCACAGCATACAACCTGACTCAGAAGTCAAGATAGGTGATAAGCCAAAGTTAGTGACAATAATACTATTGTATTATTAGATTATTAATGGATATCATGAGAAATTGTTTTATAAACATTTCCCAGTTTATATAAAACACTTCCCCAATTTAATTTCATCTCTACACCAAGGTCAATATTGCTGACTCCATTTTACAGATAAGGAAAGTGAAGGTAAGAGACTTAAACTTTCTAATTTGCTTAAATCTTGCTTTTAATTTTAGGCCATACTTTATAAATTCCACCTCCAGATCTGAACCCAGAGTCTTAGCAGAATGTTATTATTGCTCTGGTCCTTAGTTGGGAAAGAAATTTGAAAATTGCTCTTTCATATTTTTTGTACTTTGGTTCTAGAAGGGCTTGGAAAAGCTCTGCAATTATCAATCAACTATGTGAAGTGAGACTCAGTATCTATAATTTTCATGCAGGCCCTTGAAGCTCTTCCCTCTTTCCCAACTATATCAGAAGGGGGATGATTCCTGCTGTTCACCACAGACATTGACACTGAAGCACTGATTGCTTCAAAACGGGAAGAAAACTACAGTTCAAACCTATAGATTCTGTTCATTGAAAAAAGCCTGAAAGCCTGAGTGCAGTGGCTCACACCTATAATCCTAGCCCTCTGGGAGACCAAGGCGGGTGGATTGCCTGAGCTCACAGGTTCAAGACCAACCTGAACAACAGCAAGACCCTGCCACAAACAAACTAGCCAGATGTTGTGGTGGGCGCCTGGAATCCCAGTTGCTCAGGAGCTGAGGCAAGAGGATCACTTGAGCTCAGGAGTTTGATGTTGCTGTGAGCTATGATGCCAAGGCACTCTACCAAGGGCAACAAAGGGAAACTTTGCCTCAAAAAAAAAAAAAAAGACTGAAAGAATTATTCATACCTAACAGTAGTTTTCTGTATATAAGGGAATAATGAGTGATATTCATTTTCTTCTTTAGGCCTGTCTTAAAAATATTTTACAATAGAAACGCATTATTTTGTTACTAAAGGAGTATGTTGAAACAAAATGGTGATATACTTGGTCTGATTATTTTAGTTAAAATACGTCTTTCAAATGCTCTCCCTTACTGCACCAGGACAGTACCTTATTTTGTCCTGGTTATTTATTTATTTATTTAAAATTTTTTAAAAATCATAACTGTATACAATTCTAGGCATCCTGTTTTTTAATTAAAACTTCTTCAAATGTGATCTGTAGTTACATTGCCCTCACTCATTACCCTCCGGTATCTCTTCTGATCTCCGGCATCTGACCTCAACTGCAAAGATAGCAGAGGTAAAATCCTAACTCTGTCCCTCCCTAACTGCATGACATGGGGCAATTTAGCTTCTCCATTTCTTTGCCTATAAAACAGGAATAATAATACCCAACTCCCTGTGTTGAGGTAAAGTTCCTAAATGCATAAATGAATGAAAAGGTATACAGCAGTGTTTACAGCATCAAGTGCGATGTGAGGAGAAGACGACAGAGACAGATCTGGTCACTCACAGAGAAGCAGGACCTAATAGATCGAGATAAATAACCACAATACAAGTTAAATGGTCAGGGAACCCGGGGAAGGGCGAGGTCAATTTCAAACCAAACCAGAATCAAGAAGAACTTCATGCGTAAAGGCTGCATTTGAACTAGGGTCTTGAAAAATGAGTAGAATGGCATAGGTTGGAAACTGGGGACTCATTCAAGAAGCGAGGTGAACTTTTACATTTTTCTTTGCATCTCTACTTCTTAATACAAATTGTGCCTCCACAAATCATTTTCCATTGTTTCAGTGTTTTATAAAAGTTGTTTTCTGCTAAAAATAACTCTTTCCTGGTTGTACTTAGTAGTGATTGAGCATTTCCTTCATACCCAAGAAAGAACCAGAGCTGATACTCGGGAGCTGTTTCCCTGAGGGAGGAGGGTTGGTCAGGAGCCTGGGACCTTCAGAGCCCCCTTAGCATCGAAGGACATGGATTCCCGTGATACTTGACAGTATTCCTGGTATGAAACAAATTTTTATATCTATTCTACAAATTTAAGGAGTGAAAGCAAGTTGTGTTTTGTTTGGTTTGTTAGGGTTTGAAACTTTGAAAATAACTTAACGTATGGACTTATCTACATGTTGGTTTTTTCTTTTTGCAAAACACTTCAAAATCATATTTACAAGAATACACACCCAGGGAGACACAGACACAGACACACACACACACACGCCACCAAATCTTTTCCTTAATCCTTTGAGATTTCTTGATGTTTCTACCTGTACCGGCATTTGTAACTTCTGCAAGGAGAGAATCCATGCATGAACCCAAAGGGACAACTGGCCATAAAAAGGTTAGGTTTTTAACTTTTTCATGTTTAATTAATAGAAGAAACCAAAGGCTATATTTCTTTTTTTTTTATTTCAAATTAATGCAAGGATATACATTTTTAGATTATGTTGTTCTCACTTCCAGGATAAAGTTCCATTTGCAAAAGAGCCCCTTACCCAGGGGGCCTGTTCTACACCCTCACAATGTGCACAGTAGGTGAGATCCCACCTCAGGCCCTCCCTCCTTTCTGCCAAATGTCCTCCCCTCCCCCTCTTTCCTCCCTGTCCCTGTACTAGACTCTATTTGTGTTTTATTGTTCATATGGGCATGTAATTATTTACACACTGGTTTCATACTAGTATGGAGCCCACTGAGTATTTATTTTTCCATTCTGGTGATACTTTACTAAGAAGAATGTATTTCCACTCCATCCAAATAAATGTAAAAGATGGAAAGTCTCCATCTTTTTACTGGCTGAATAATATTCCATGGTATACACATACCACAGTTTGTGGATCCTTTCATTACTGTGTATTCAGTGATCCTAATGCTATATGTGAAGAATGATGTCCTCTTTCCAGTGGCTTATCTTTTACCCTTTCTCTTCTATTAACTCATCATCCTAGCCTACCTGGTACTTATGACACTTGATTGCAATACACACCCAGTGGACATTTTTCAACCCACTGGTGTCTCTGTGCTCCCATGGGATACATACACAACATTAAAGGGCATCCTATGTAACACGTGCAGGGAAGGGGCTCAAGCCCTGTCAAGGATAATGAAAAGCAACAGGTTATAGGTCTATATGTGTATGCTTAAGTGATACTTCTTTGATTTTTATTTTAGAAGATTAAGCTGACTCAGTAGATATAAATCTTACTGTGAATTCCATTTATAACCAACTGCTCTTTTGGTTTATGAAGCTGTGATGTTGATCCTTTCTCCAATTCTATAACCATGACCTGAAGAGCAGCAGAGCTCCTGTCGTGCCTGGAGCATGCCGGTGAACACAATCCAGGAGAAAAGATAGGATGGGAAGGCCACTGTCACCTCACCATCATCAGCACCATTCCCAGCCACCGAACAGACGCTGTGCCAACTTCTTTCAGAGATACTTTCATTTAATTCCTTATATCTGCCCTGTCAGGTAGATTTCAGCACTCCCATTTCGCTGATGGGGGGAAAGAGGCATAACAAGAAGTAACGTGTTTAATAGGCCTGCAGTTAGTAAGGGAGAAGCTAGAATTTCAACCGAGATCTGCTTCATTCTAAAGCATTCTAAAAATCAGATTCTTAACCAGTCTACCTCACTGCCTTCTTACCTTAGAAGGGAATTTATGGAATTAAGCAGAAGCTAAAATAGCACAAGTTACGGTTCTCACTAAAGGCCTAAACAAAGCCCTGTTTGAAATGTAAGCGTCAGTGTGCTGACAGCAAACACACACACACACACACACACACACACACACACACACACACACGAGAACAATGTTATTAACATCTTCTCGCTCCTGAAGCTCACTGCAGCTCTACAATGTATTCATTGCAAGGTGCCATTAAGGCCGGGCTTACTTCAAGGGTTACCAATTCATGGGCAGATTAGAGGACATATTAATAACGTAGTTAATATGAAGTGTTTAGCGCCTCCACATCGGTGACAAATACTACTCAGCCAAATTTCCTGACCACGGAGGCCACGGAGGAACAATTTGGTAGATTTCATCAACAGCTCTAATTATGTTCCTGTCAAGTTGAGAACGAAGTAATCCATAACTGGGGGTGCTCGGAGACAGTGCACAGAAGAGTAATGCACGCCCAAGACTCAGGGTCCTTTCTGGAGTTAGTGTGCACAACGCCTGACTAACAAGTGGGTTCAAAACAAAAAGGAATTTATTAGGAAAAACACAGGCCTCTCAGCTGGAGAGGCTTGTCAGGTGTAAGCTTAGGAGGAGTTATGAGGCAATGACTTCTAGGAAGTCTTGTTTATACAAGCATCTGGAGTTCAGGGCTCTCAGCCGCCTTGGAAACTGCAGGTTGTAAGATGTAGGATCTCAGCTCCAAGCCTCTCTCAGACTCTTTTCAGCCTTTACATTTGAGCCACATCTCTTGAGAGGATTTGTGGGCAGACTTTTAAGTGTGATAGGAAGGAGGCTGAACGCAGTTTGCCAATGAGGAGTCAACTTATGAAATAGATTTAAAAAAAAAATAACAGTTCAATCCTGGGATAGCATTATCATCAGAGATACAAAGGGACTCTTTTATGAAGCTATAAATAATGTGCTAATGGAATGTGTAAAGGGATTGTTAAGAGCAGTAAACTGAAATGTCATAATACCCCCAACCCTGCACCCACTCCCTCCCACCTCCTACAACTGAACCAGGAGACAGACAATTGGAAAAGAGTGCAGGCAGAAAAGGAAGGAAGGGGGGCCTCTGAGGGAGGGAACACATCGTGCAATTTTGAGCAATTTTCCACTTACATCTGTGTTGGGACTCACCTCCTGTTCCCTCTAACAGGGTACTTGGATTCCTATCAAATATTTTGAATTGCAGGGGCAGGAAGGATGAGAAGTTATGTTGTCTGGTTCATTTTTTTTTAAGAGTTAAAGCTGCAGATGTTAGCAGGGGCTGGGTTATTATTACCAATCAGTTGTTAATTAAAATAAAATGAAGCTTCAGAAACTTCAACACCTTATTGCAAATTACGCAAAAAAAAAAAAAAAAAAAAAACCACGATTAATTGCATTATTAGCAAAAATTACATTTAAAAATAGCTTCACACAAAGAACTAAAATTATCTCATCCAAACTCATCTTTTAGCAAATGAACCCTGAGGAGACAAAGCTCTGGGGGAAAAGTATGAGTTATTCTGCCAGGTACTCTAGGGCGGGAAGGGAGAGTGAGAGAGAGAGAGAGAGAGAGAGAGAGAGGCAAGGAGGGGGGGCGGAGAGAGTGATTACCAAGGATTAATAGAAATAGTGAAAAAATTTGATATTACTTAAGGTAAACTATTAGATAACAAATGCAGATAATTCTCATTCGGGATCACATGATGTGGATCTGGATAGTTAATTCGTGACCCTCGACTTATAATTTTTCAGGCAATTGAGTGAGGACAACCAGGCCTCTATTCCTAAGGCCTTCACTGGTCTTTAAATGTAGGCCCTGTCAGAGATCGGGGGAGAAATGAGGCCCAAGTCTGATGAGAAAGATGTTTGCAGTTCACTGGGCACTTAGCCTGTGACAACACGTATGAGCTTGGTGAGAAGACGAGCATCCACACCCATAAGGCTTCTACGCGTCGCCTGGGTGGACAGGTGAGCACTGTCTGGGTCTGCAATGATTCTCCACACTTTGTTTTGCCATGCACACACTTCAACCTGTCCACAGGCCCCTCTGAGTTCTCTCACACCATGCAAATGGGGACACACTAGTGCCATACAACACAGTGTGTTCTCTATAAGGAACTCCACACAGCTGCTCATGTGCCATCATTATGCATTTAATATTATTGAATTGATCTTTTTCCTTCACTGTCCTGCGTATTTGTAAAGCCATCTCTACTAAAGATCAACAGGCAATTTAGCAAAAAGCAAAACATTGCCTGGACAAAAGAACAATTATGTTATACATTTCAGGGAATTCCTTGCTCAACATTGACTGAAGCTGCTAAGCTAAACGGGAAGTTCCTTCCCTCTGTTAGTTTTGGCCAGCTTTCTCCTGCAGGAGAACACTGGCATTATTCTCCTAATGCAGGAGAGGGAGAGAGACAAGTTACCTACTGAAATATCACCCTGCTTCAGGGTCATGCCGTATAACCCTTTCTATAAACAGCTACTGCTTGAGGAGCATCGTATGTTTGACAACTCTGGAAATGAAAGCCCACAAGCTAATTTGGCAAAATGGCCATATTAGCTAATAGGGTAAACTGGCCCATCTGATGGGCACCCAACGCACGGAAGTCTGGGAGAAGACAAGAAGGCCACCCATCTCATTATACTCTTAATTTTAAAAGACATCGTATTTTTAATTTAATTTCTTTTTTTACCTGTATGACATCCACCAACATGGGTAATATCAGCAGGACAGAGAGGCAATAGCTACACTAACGCAGTTCAAGCAGAGTCAGAGTGTGCACGATTCTCACCACTTGGCTCTGAAGCCTTGGAATTGTTACCCGAATTCCTTCACTTATGTGATGCTTTGCACACTGTATGACAAAACTTTACCTATGGATTGCCCTTTTGCAGAGAAAACTGCATTTTTTTTTTTTTTTTTTTTTTTAGGTCTCCCTTTGTTGCCCTGAGTAGAGTACTGTAGCATCATAGCTCACAGCCATCTCAAACTCTTAGGCTCAAGGATCTTCTTGCCTCAGCCTCTTCAGTAACTGGGACTCCTGCCCCTGCCACAACACCCAGCTAGTTTTAGAGATGGGGGTCTTGCTCTTGCTCAGGCTGGTCTCGAACTTGTGAGCTCAGGCAATCCACCTGCCTTGGCCTCCCAGAGGACTAGGATTACAGGTGTGAGCCACCGTGCCCAGCCTAAAAACTGCATATTTCATGGGGGAAAAAACCACGAAATGTTACAATCCAAATGTTATGAAAGAATTCTTGGATGAGACAGTATTTAGAAAATGTGTAATTTAGAAATAACTTATAATGTGAAGAAGTCCATTTAGTCGTCAGAATTCAATGATAAGATCTACATACAGCATTTGATAACCAGTTCCAAGGCTAGCTGCATTGTTACCAGTCTTAGCTGCAATTTCCTAAGCATCTCTGTTCTACTAATTACAAGATACCTGCTTGTAGATTTGCAGGCTTTATAGTATGTTGATGCTTTACTTACTGCTTCTAGGTAGTTTGGTCCTTCTTAAAAATCTAGACTCATTGCTTCTGTGACAAATTTGACACACAAAATTAGCCAATTAGGACCCTCATTTGTTATTATTTTTTTTTTCACTCCTCTTTTAAAGAAGCAGGCAGTAGACACTGCTGAAGGCTAAATTTAGGGGATGGGAAGATCCTCTGTCCAAATCAAGGTGGTTAATCCAATTACCAAATTTCTCTCAGTATAGCTGCCCTCAGGCTACTGTATATCACTGTTCATCTAAAAAGTGTTCCTCAGAGACCCTGCTGGGGAAAGCCTGCCAGCATGGTGCTCCCTGTGTAACGCTCTATACAACAAGCATGTGTCAGTATACTAGTATGGACAGCACATGTGTTAAGGCTGGCATGGGGATGGCCCCAACTGTCAGGTTACAGAGTTATGTCCCACGCAGGGTGAGTCAGAATTAGAGTTAGCTTTGAACAGCAAAGCTCAGGTGCTAAGAACCACGGCTCCTACTCCTCATTTGCAGAATGAATGTGGGAACAGCATTGTCCAAGGAACAGCACTGCAAGGAGGAGGAAATAAAATTTTGCACATTTGACAGATCTGAGGCTATAAAACTGAATAAGAAAGAGGTAGAGTCAAAGAGGACTTGGAGATTTTTTTAGAGTGGATGGATATTGGAGGAAAGGGTGGGCCATTAACACCATCCTAGTTAGGAGGTGATAACTTGGAAGGGAAGGGAAGAAACATGGCTTGAAAAATGGGTCTGTTGAGCTTTAGCATATTCAGGTGGCTTCCACCAGCATTTTGAAGTGTGATTGGAAGTCAGAAGAAAGGTCAAGACTGAGATGCGCAGTTGGGTGTTATTTGCACAGACAGAAGCTTTGAAGCTTGATTCATGGAAGAATAAAGACAACAGCTGCTAGCAATTAGGAGATAAAACGTTGTGAAGAAACAGAGAGGAAGTAAGGCTGGAACAGAGGCATGAAAGTGTCAGTAAGGAGAGGGCTGCTCAGGATAGCAGGGAGCACCAAGAAAAGGTCCATGGTTTTGGTGATTGGAAGGTCCCTGGTGAACCGAAGTACAGTGAGCCAGATCACAAAGGCTTAGGAGTATCTGTGATGACGAGGTGGAGCTTAGGCCCAGGAAACATTGGTATGATAAAGTTGGTGGTGAAGGAAGGACAGCGGCACGGGAGACAGCTGTTTCAGCAGTAACAAAGTACGAGGGAAGGAGGTTTTTTCCCCCTTCACTTTGTCTTTGGAATTAGAAGAATTCAGCATGTAAACAGGAAGACTAAATGATAAAGTTGAATCTTGGATAACATAAGAAGGGTTGATCAGCTTTGGGAGGGAGGGACATTCCAACTGGGATAGGCCAGGACAGGAGATGCCCAAAGCTCTGTTGAAGCTGACAATGGAAAGAAAAAACAAAAAGCAATAAGATGAAGTGTGTGAAAACTTCCAGTCTCTTGAAAGAATTACAAGCAACCAGCTGAACGTGAGTCATGTGAAACAGCAGAGCAAGGCCCAAAAAATATAAGGCTGTAATATTTATATTACAACATTTAATGAGGGAACTTAGCTAAAGTGATTTTTTTAATGTCTTGCAAACAAAACTACTTGATTTATTGAAGCTCCTACTTTTTATCCTATTGTTCTGTAATCACGTGGACCTAGCTCAATAGAGTCACATTATCAAAAAGCAGAGTTAAAAAAAAAAATAAGTACATGCTTCCTTAGGTATTTACCTCTCAAACAAGTGAAATACTTTAGGGGCTCGTGGTCCTGCTTATACCAGGTGAGGAAAGCAGCCAAAACTGCTATTTAAAAAAAAAAAAAAATCAGAAATATGTTTTTTATCAATATAAAAAAATTGATTTTCATCTGTTAGATGTTCAAACCTAACAGAAATAATGAAAGTAGATTTTGGATGATATGAAGACCCATCTCAACATATTCACAGTAAAGTTTTGGAAATAACCAAAAAAGTATCTTGTCCTCTAGTTTCCTGGTTAAGCCTACAAGTTTCCCATGGCTGTTTGTCAGTTAATCTCTAAAACATAAACTTCATAACAAGGAAAATAAAACGAAACAAGAAAATGAGGTTGCTCTCTCGCCAGTCAGTGCCAAGCCATCAGCAGTCAGTCTTTGAATTTAACTGCACGTCTTTCAGTAATTTTATTTTGCTTTTTTCCTGTTTTTATTTCAACAATCACAAGCCTAGCAAGATAGTCACCTCCCCAGGGAGGCTGGCACAGCACGACCCGATGACCAGGGAGCAGCAGGAAAACAGGCGATCTCCCTCTCCTCCCATGTTTTACAACAGCCACCAGCCATTCCTTATTTTGTTTTGAGAGATCTCAACATCTGCATCAAGGGCTGTGGGGCTTCACTATGAGCCGCAGCAGCAGAGGGAGCCCAGCACACAAATGCTGCAGCTAATTTAAACTCCTTGTGCAGCTGAATCAAACATGACAAGACGATGGCAAAAAGAGAGGCGATTATCCCAAATGAGAGTTGGTAGATGGCTGGAATAGGTTTGAGTGGCAGAGACAAAAGAGGGGAAAAGAAGAAATAACTGAGAATGATAATCCCAGATAAAATAGGACGCTAGATGTCCAAGTATGCCAACACAAAGACACAGACGCTGCCAAGCTTTTACTGAACAGATCAAACATGCAGCTAGCTTGTAATAAAAACGAATACCAAATAGAATGACGTATGATCAAGGATTGGTACAGTCACAGGTATAGACATATTTAACTTTTAAAACATATAACCCTTTCCATAGAAATCTCCAATTTTGGCTGGGTGCAGTGGCTCATGCCTGTAATCCTAGCATTCTGGGAGGCTGAGGTGGGTGAATTGCTTGAGCTCAGGAGCTCGAGACCAGACTGACGGGACCCCATGTCTACTAAAAATAGAAAAGTTAGCCAGACATCATGGCAGGTGCCTGCAGTCCAAGCTACTCAGGAGGCTCAAGCAGGAGAATCGCCTAAGCCCAAGAGTTTGAGGTTGCTGTGTGCTACAATGATGCCATGGTACTCTATCTAGAGCGACAGGGAGAGACTCTGTCTCCAAAGAAAAGAATAGTGAAACTATTATTTTATGCTTGATTTAATGTACTTATGTCTAATAGTCACTACTGCAGAAAAGAAGTGGTCAGTCACTGATTTAGGAATGGCAAATCCTGGGTTATGAAGAATGGCCAAAGGAGTGAGCTGAGAGTACAAAGCTTTCTTTGCATCATCTGGTTATCAAGAGAATCCGACACGGTGGGTTGCAGAAGACAGGGAATTCATTGTGAAAGTCACTGGGGAGTGCACAGAGGCTGATGGTGTCCTGAGCCGCGAACCTGGACCACAGCTTAGAGCATGCTGGCTTCCAGCCTGCAGAAAGAGGACCTGTGGCATCAGCCTGTCCACTGTACGATTAACAATTTAAAAGGGGTGAACTTAATTTTATCTAATAGTTATGTGTACAGACTTCTTACAAAATAAGTTACAAGGTCAGCCAGCTTTCAGATTGCAGGGCCTTTCCCCCCAGAAACAGGGAGAGCAGATTTAGGGTGGCACATACCTGAAAGCCCCAAACACAGTTATAACTGAAAGTCTCTCTACCACAATGCAGGCTTGGGAAATAAGCTTTTCTTTTGTCTGTTCCCCCCAACTTTCTCTTATCTTATATAACTGTACCCGAGAAGGCAGGAAGCAGAGATGAAAGGTACTTTTATAGCTAGCTGTTGTGTCCTGTCTTTGCCTATTAGATGAAACACTTTTCTTTTTTTCCCCCACACTTTCTTTTATTAATGTCCTTTCTTTCCGCTGAAACACTTTTCTTTCTTGCCTTAACTTCTAGCTGTGCACCTGAAACCAAGTATTGAAAGGGAAGAATGAGTTCACTTGCTGCTTATCCATATAAGTTTTCAACACCATAAAGTAAAATTTCTAATTTTGGTAATGACGAAAAAAGCGCTGGTGTGGCAACAAAATTGTGTTTGTTTGTTTGTTTGTTTTTTCAATTTATAAAAGTGTTGCCTTCAGTACATGAAGATTATACCACTGACAATTAGCATTTACATTCTTTGCCATCCCCCCCCCCCCCGTTTTTGTAATGACTTTGGAACTTTGACATGTGCTTTTCTGATAACACAGTAACTAGAGGCTCACATGGTCAAGACGTACAATAAATTTTAAAGGAATACTGAGGTTCTATTAAAGAAAGCAAACAAATTCATGAGGGCCTCAAATCATCATGCTCTAGACAACTAAATTTAACACCAAGACTTGTTTAAGGTTGAAATATTTGTTAGACAGTTAAAGAAGTATGACTCAGCAATATCATGGGTTTGGCTCCAGACCACAATAGAATGAATGTCACAATATAGCAAGTCGCAGGAATTTTTTGGTTTCCCAGTACATATAAAAGTTTAGTTTACACTCTATATTACTCTATATTAAGTAATATAGTTTTTAGTATTTAATTTACACTCTATATTACTCTATATTAAGTAATATAGTTTTTAGTATTTAGTTTACACTCTATATTACTCTATATTAAGCGCAAAGTAGTATTATTTCTAAAAAAAAAAAAAAAAAAAAAAGAAAAATAAAGATAAAACACTGTCCATACCTGAATTTAAAAATACTTCAATGCTAAAAAATGCTAACGACCATCTCAGCCTTCACTGAGTCACATTATTTTTGGTGGTGGAAGGTCTTCTTCAATGTGGTTGGCTGGTGACTGATCAGGGTAGTGCTTGCTGACATTAGGGCTGACTATGGCAATTTCTCAAAACAAAACAACCACAAAGTTTGCTGCATCAATGGATTCTTCCTTTCATGAAATTTTATCCTTTAGCAGGCAGTTTTGTTGGACAGCATTTTACCTATAATAGAGCTTCTTCTTTTTTTTTTTTAATTTTTAATTTTATTGAGACAGAGTCTTACTTTGTCATCCTGGGTAAAATGCCATGGCGTCACAGCTCACAACAACCTCAAACTCTTAGATTCAAGCAATTCTCTTGCCTCAGCTTCCCTAGTAGCTGGGACTACAGGCCCCCACCACTATGCCTGGCTACTTTTTGTTGCTGTTGTTTGTTTAGCAGGCCTGGGCCAGTTTCGAACCCACCAAACCTGGAGCATATGGCCAGTGGCCTAACCACTGAGCAACGGGTGCCCCCTACAATAGAGCTTCTTTCAAAACTGAACTCAGTCCTCTCAACCCATGCCACCACTTTATCAACTAAATTGATGCAATAGTCTAAATTCTTTGTTGTCATTTCAAAAAGATTTAAAACATCTTCCCCAGAAGTAGATTCCATCTCAAGAAACCACTTTTTTTACTCATCCATAAGAAGCAACTCCTCATCAGTCCAAGTTTTATGAAAAGATTGCAGCAATTCAGTCACATCTCTGGGCTCTACTTCTCATTCTAGTTTTCCTGCTGTTTCTACCACATCTGCAATTACTTACTCCATTAAAGACTTGAACCCCTCACAGTCATCCGTAAGGGTTGAAATCAACTTTTTTTCAAATTCCCGTTAATGTTATTGTGACCTTTTCTCATGAAACACAAATTTTATTAATGACATCTAGAATGGTGAATCCTTTTCAGAAGATTTTCAACTTACTTCACCCAGATCTATCAGTGGAATCACTCTGTCTATGGCAAGTACAGCCTTTAAAAATGTATTTCTTTAAAAAAAAAAAAAAGATTTGAAAGTTAAAATTACTCCTTGATCCACAGACTACAGAATGAAAACAACATTCACCTCTCTGTACCCATCTTATCAGAGCTCTTGGGTGACCAGATGCATTATCATCAAGCAGTAATATTTTGAAATGAATCTTTTTTTCTGAGCAGAGGTTCTCAACAGTGGGAATAAAATATTGAGTAAACCATGGTGTACGCAGATGTGTGATTGTCCAGCATTTGTTCCACTGACAGAACAGAGGCAGAGTAGATTTAGCCTAATCCTTAAGGGTTCTAAGATTTTCAGAATGGTAAACAAGCACCGGCTTCGACTTGAAGTCCCCAGCTGCTAATGCAGCTAACACGAGAGTCAGCCTGTCCTTTGAAGCCAGGCATTGACTTCTCGCTAGCTGTGAAAGTGCTAGATGGCATTTTCTTCCAATAAACGCTGTTTCATCTACCTTGAAAATCTATTGTTTAATGTAGCCACTTTCATCAATGATTTTAGCTGGATCTTCTGGATAACTTGCAGCTTCTCCATCAGCACTGGCTGCTTTAACTTGCACTTTTATGTTGTGCAACCTCCTTCCTTCAACCTCACAGACCAACCACTACTACCTTCCAATTTTTCTTATGGAGCTTCCTCACATCTCTCAGCCTTCACAGAACTGAAGAGAGTTAGAATGCTGCCCTTGATTAGGCTTTGGCTTTTAAGGCAATATTGAGGCTGATTAGATTTTCAGTATAGAACACTCAGACTTTCTCAGTATCAGCAATAAGATTTGTTTGCTTTCTCATCACTAATATGTTCACTAGAGTAGCTCACTGGTTTTAATTTCCTTCAATAATTTTTATTTTATTTTATTTTATTTTGCATTTGCAACTTGGCTCACTGCTTGGCACTACCGCAGCTTTCATCATGCCTATGCTTAATCATTTCTACCTTTTTGGATGTAAAGTGAGAGATTTGTAAGTTTTTCTTTCACTTGAACATTTAGAGGCCTTTGCAGGGTTATTAATTGGCCTAATTTCAATTTTGTTGTGTCTTAGGGAATAAGGAGGCCCAAGGAGAAGGAGGGAGACAGTAAAATGACTAGTCAGTGGTACAATCAGAATAAACATCACTTTTACCAATTGAGTTTTAAGTCTTATATAGACATGATTTTTGGCTTCCAAAGGAATCACATCAAAGATTACCTTAAATATAAGACCTGAAACCATTAAAGTTCTAAAAAAAAAAAATAGGTAAAACTCCTCTGAAATTGGCATAGACGAAGAATTTATGACTAAGATGCCAAAAGCAAATACAAAAGAAACAAAAATAAATAAATGTGACTTAAACTAAGAAGTTGCTGTGCAGCAAAGGAAATAATCAACAGAATAAATAAGCAACCTACAGAATAAGAGAAAATAGGCCGGGGGAAGTGGCTCACCCCTGTAATCCCAGCACTCTGGGAGGCCAAAGTGGGTAGATTGCCTGAGTAAAGAGTTCAAGACCAGCCTGAGCTAGAGGAAAACCCTGTCTTTAAAAATAGCCAGAGTTGTGATGGGCGAGACCCCACTGCTACTAAAAATAGAAAAACTAGCCAGGTATTGTGGCAGTACCTGTAGTCCCAGCTACTCAGGAGGTTGAGGCAAGAGAATTGCTTAAGCCCAAAAGTTTGAGGTTGCTGTGAGCTGTGATGCCACAGTACTCAACTCCAGGTTATGTCTCCAAAAAAAAAAAAAAAAAGAGTAGAAAAAAATATTTGCAAACTATACACCTGACAAAGGACTAATACCCAGAATCTACAAAGGACCTCAAACAAATCAGTAGGAAAAAACCAAATAACCCTATTAAAAGGGAGTGGGGAGACATGAACAGTTTTTTGTTTTTGTTTTTGTTTTTTTTAAAGAAGATAGGCAAATGGCCAATAAAATCTTTAAAAATACTTAACATCACTAATCATCAGGGAAATCCAAGTTAAAGACACCAGGAGATACTACCTTACCCCTGTCAGAATGACCATCATTAAGAACAAGAGAGGCTGGCGTGGGTGCAGTGGAAGGTGAATGCCTACATGTTTTAGTTAGAATATAAATTAGCATAACCTCTATGAAAAACAGTATTGAGTTCCTCAAAGAACTAAAAGTAGACCTACCATTCAATCCAGCTACTGGGTATCCATCCAAAAGAAAAGAAGTCATTATATTAAAGACATGTGCACTTATATGTTTATCGCAGGACAATTCATAATTGCAAAGATATAGAATCAATCTAAATGCCCATCAACTGATGAGTGGATAAAGAAAATGTGGCTCAAAAAAAAAAAAAAAGAAAAAAGAAAATGTGGCTCATATGCCATATAATACTACCCAGTTATAAAAACGAATAAAATAATGTCATTTCTAGCAACTTGGATGGAACTAGAGACCATTATCCTAAGTAAAATGTCTCAGAAATAGAAAAACAGATACTATATGCTTCTTACTTATACATTGGAGCTAAACAGTAGGTATATATGATACATAGTCATGCAGAATGTCCACATGGACACTGGAAACTAAAAAGAGGAGATGGTGAGAGAGAGACGAGAGATGGAAAATTACCTATCAACTATAATGTACTCTATTATGGGTGATGGGCACACTAAAAGTCCTGACTCCACTATTACACAATTCATCCATGTAAGAAAAAACACTTGTACCCCCTAAATCTATGGAATAAAAAAAGATGATCATGATACATTAATAAAGATGATCACAGATACATAAAGAAAAAGTCTGAAATATTATGAAAATTACCAAAATGTAATATGAAGAGCAAAGTGAGAGCATAATGTTGGAAAAATAGTGCTCATAGACTTGCTGGACCAAGGTTTGCCAACAATCTTCAATATGTAAAATTGCAGTATCTGCAAAGCTGAATAATTCGAAGTGCAACAGAACAAGTTAGGCCTATCGTTATCAACAACTAACCCAAAATTGAATTGGTAGCCTCTTTGTTAAAGAGTACTATGCATCTTTAAATTAAACAGAATTTGTTGGCCGGACACAGTGACTTTGGGAGGCAGAGACAAGAGGATTGACTGAGTCTAGGAGTTTATAACCAGCCGGGGCAACATATCAAGACCTCTGTCACTGCCAGAATCAGAAAAAATGGGCATGGTAGTGTGCGTGGAGGCTGAGCCCAGGAAGTTGAGGTTATACTGAGCTATGACAAGGCCACTGCACTCCAGCCTGGGTGACAGAGCGAAACCCTGGGTCAAAAAATAACACAAAAATCGTCTAATTTCTGGGGAGGGAGTGAGAAGGGAGAAGAAGCAGGCAAGAGACAGAGAGAGAAGAAAACAGCACTCACACTCAGGGTCGATTCTCAGCACTGCTCTCCTACCAGCACGCTTCCCTGTCCAGAAACAGACCTGTTTTCAGGGTAAACATGTTCCTCTGAGCACCAGGGGCCAGCCATCTGGGCAGCATCCGTTTGCACACTGGTCTTGTCCTGGGGGATTCCGCAGGAATTCAATCAAGAAGGAAACTGTCAAGGTACACGAACACCGGGCACAAACAGCTGCCAACTCCATTTAGGACAGAACTCTAACATGGAGGAACCAGGTACAGGAGCGTTTTGCAGCCCACTTTGGAGAGCAGTTAGGAATAGTGCCTCCTCAGGACAGTGGCAGGTCAGGTGAAAACCCGGAGGAATAGCACAGGTAGCTTACAGCAGGTTTACTTTATCACCTTGTAACCTCCCCTCCAGCCTGCAGGGCAGATGTCGCTGGCAGTTTAGTATAAAAGACAAAAAGGCAAGTGTCCGGTATAAACAAAAATCCTTTGGGAAATATACTCTTTAGTTCATCTGATTGGGCAAATAGAACAAAACATTATTTCTTTATTAATCTTTACTTAGAAAAAAAAAGAGAAAGATGAAAAGAAAAATAGAAATGCTATTTTCTACAATGAGGTCCAGTTTTCATTTTTCAAAGTGAAATTAATCCTTTAATACAAAACAAATTTTGGCCATTAAAGCAATAAAATTAATTAATATAGAAGTTTGTTGCCAGATTGGACAAAATAAGGACAAAGGATAGTTCTCTTCACTATTCATACTGGCAAGAAAGAGTAAATTGTATTTTACCCAACAATCAAAGATCATTTTTGGTGGAGGATAGCCTTTCTCAGGAAATCTGTGCTTATAAACTTATTCACCATGCTTAGTTCTATGTCAGGTTCATAATTCCCTTTTCCTTCTTTGTGTCAGAGTTGAATTTATATCCTTATACCACACTGTAAGAGAGAACCCTGGTTCATAATTCAGTAAAGCATTGCTTCCCAGGGAAGTTCAACACGGATCCCTAGGACATCTCATCTACCCTGAGCGGCCATGGCATTCACTACCAAGGCAGTACATTACAAAAGAAGGGCACGCCTAAGTCTGAGAGGTGTTGGAGAAAGGACACCACCATGCTGGTTGCAGCAGGCGTAGTTGAGATTGCATCTGTCTTCAGAGCACTGGGAGCCAGCACATGTGACAGAGCCAGCACTCTGTCACAAACGCCAATTCTCCCCATCCCATAGTGTCCTAAGCAAAGGACGGATGCACTTTTCTCTCTGGAGATGTTGCAACAACTGTTACCCAAGACCAATTAAGTGGTCTGAGACTTGTTTATAAAACCACCCAGACAGAGATGCTGGGTGAGTATTAAGTGGTTTTCATGGGAAGACATGTGTAGGAGAGCAACCCTACTAATCCAAGAAGCAATGGCGCTTTGAATTTGGTCATTTATATCATAAATCTTTAAAGAAGAAAAAGACTGTTGAAGAATGCTTTATTGCCTCCTGTGCCAGACGTAATCTGACACACACAAACTGCAGGAATGTTATTCTTTGAGCTGTCTGAATTGCATTAAAAACCCTACTAAACTGTAATCCAGACTCAAACCTTAGAAATATATACCATCAAAAAATTAGCAACTGTGATGGCTTGGCGCCTATAGCTCAGTGGCTAGGACGCTGACCACATACACCAGCTCTAGCCACCTACGCCAGGGCTGGCGGGTTCGAACCCAGCCCAGGGCCTGTCAAACAACAATGAGAACTACTAAAACAAACAGATAAAAAATAGCTGGGCGTTGTGGTGGGCACCTGTAGTCCCAGCTATTTGGGAGGCTAAGGCAAGAGAATCACTTAAGCCCAAGAGTTTGAGGTTGCCGTGAGCTGTGACGCCAGGGTACTCTACTGAGCGTGACATAGGGAGACTCTGTCTCAAAAAAAAAAAAAAAAGCAACTGTGAACTGGATTAATTTTTTTTTCTTTTTTCTTTAAAGGGAATAAAACTACCTTTTCTACTTTGATCTAAATTTATGATAATCAAGCAATCAAAAAGAATACCTAGTTACTACATACCCTAAACAATAAGGAATAGGCGATAAATGGGGCAGATTTCTTCTTTTAAAAAAGATTTCCATGCATCTTTTCAAAACTGTCTCAACAAAAGGAGCTATTAAGAAATTGAATTTTGTTTTGTTACATTTTGTCTGAGTTTTGTAACGGCTTTTGTGTGTGTGTGTAACCATAATATGCCAAGCAAGGAGTTTCAAAATTGTGATTATATTAACGAATAGAAGACAACCTTTTACCAACAGGGCTTCACAAAATATTCCATCAGCAGAAATGTTAGGGAGGTCGGAGAGACTAACTTTTTCAAGGTATTAAATTAAAAGATGTTGAATTACGTTAAATGCCCCACATTGAATTGACATTTCCCCTTTTTTAATGCAAGCTAAGATTGATGAAAAATACCACTTATCTACATTAAGGGTCAAAATCTCTCACAAAAGGAGCTTCTGGTTCAACACGTCAGAGCAGAGTCAGTCTTCATAATCCAGGGACCAAGACGCGGATCACATTCCGATGATCCAATTAATGGTGGGATACTTTACAATCATCCGGCAAGCAAGGCCCCTAACAGATTGTGGGGCTGTAACATCAATTTCTTAAGTGCATTTAAAGGATTACAAATGTTAGTCCTGGCTTGAGACTGAAACACCTATTGAGGTGCTCTGAACCACATTACTGTAATTGGGTACCTGAATTAATGCCATTTCTTCTGATGGGTGAGTTGAATACATTGGGATTAAGAGTTCTTTTTGCTGTATTTCACTTTCCCATTCTTTCTTCCTTTTTTTGTTTCCTTGGAACATAAATCTGAACTGAAATAACTCTTTTCTAATCCAGATAGCTTTAATTACAGCCCTCAGGAATCCAAGTATTGTCCTCATCTTACCTCGAGGACTGTTTGGGTACCTTCTCCTTTGAGCTTGTTACCTTAATATGCAGGGCTTAAATGATGAAAATACGATTCTTTTCTTATTAAAACTAAAGGAAGGGGGGGCAGAAGGGGAAAGGAAGAACTCCCTGCTTCCCTTTTCTTCCAGCTGGATGAACGAACCTCTTTATGAACACAGAGGCTAGCACTTGAAATTCATTACAGGTTTGGGAATTAAGAAGCAGATCATCCCTAAATCTTTCATTCTTTCTGAGGTCAGTTCAAGTAAAAGTTCTGATTAGGGAAGACCGGAATAGACGGGCATGATCTGGATATTTTGGATTTCAAAATAAGTATTTTTACCTTCTTTGCCACCTTCACCATCACTACTTCCCTAAACTAAAGGGAAATCACATAGCACCACTGCTCTGCTTCAAACCGCCCCAAAGCTTATGCATCAAAAAAGGGAATAAAATCTACACTCTTAACTTTTTTTTTGAGACAAGAGTTTCACTTTGTCACTCTGGGTAGAGTGCTGTGGAGTCACAGGTCACAGCAACCTCCAACTCTTGGGCTCAAGCGATCCTCTTGCCTCAGCCTCCCAAGTAGCTGGGACTACAGGTGCCCACCACGCCCAGCTATTTTTTTAAAGATAGGAGTCTCACTCGTGCTCAGGCTGGTCTCACACCAGTGAGCTTAGGGTAATCCACACAACTCGGTCTCCTAGAGTGCTAGGATACAAGCATGAGCCTACACTCTTAACTTTACGCTAGAAGACCCCACCTGCCCAGCTTTGATGTGGTAGTCCATTGCTCTCTAACCCACACACTGGGCTTTGGCCTCCTCTGTTTTCTTTCTCTTGTCCAAACACACCAAGCCCCTCCTCCACTAGGGCCCTCTGCCTAGGACACTGTGCTCTGAGACTTCACTCTAACTTCTTGTAGGTTTCTACTCAAATACAGATTTATAGAGAATTCCCTAACTCTGCAGTAAAACAGTACCCCGTCCTGCTCAAGGCACATGCTCTCTCGTATCCCGCCTACACTCCTCCAACAGCATCTATGCAGGTGCACGTAGGCATACACGCAAATTAGAAGCATATGCCACACCCAAACAGGCACACACACTCCTGTGCACTCAAAACGATGACTCTGTACAAGCAGGGACTTTGGTTCACTACTGTAACATAAGAGACCAGAACAGTACCTGGTACAATTCAAATATTTGTTTAGTTGGGTTGAACAGGATTTTTTGCATGGTTAATCCTGCCTCATTATTCCAGTCTCAGAGCAAATGTTTTCTTCACAGAGGAGCTCTAGATGGCCCTTATCTAAAGTGCCACTTTTCTTATCCTCTCCTGAAATTCATTACCTTGTTACTTTTAGTGTCTTCCTAAACCTTATCTGAACTATGATATGTATGCATGTATGTTTGAATGTGGTTAATGTCTATTTCCCCACCCTTATACTTGAAGTCCAAGAAGGCAGAAAAATGCTTTTCTGTCTTGTCCACTTTGGTGTTTTTAGCTCCGAGAACAGCATTTGGCACATAGAAGGTGCACCACAAATATCTGTTAAATGTGAATGAGTCTAGTTCAACCAGAGACAGTCAGACATGCAAGAGCCTTTATCAAAATAGGGCTACGGATGACACAGGCTTTCTTCATCTAATTGTATCAGTGGCACAATAAAGAACCCAAATAATATAAAAGATAACATTCAGACAGTGCAATTTATTCCACCTCCTGCAGATAAACAAAGCTAGTCATGGTCATTGTCATAGGCATTGATAGGGAGGAACAGAAGAGCTAAAAAGAAAAGTCACACTTTTCTGAAGGCCAGCGTGTAGGTTAGAGAGCCAGAGAACTGGCTCTGGATGAAACTGGGAAGTGGGCGATGCCTGTCCAGCTGCTTTCCCACCTCTCCTGGTGTGTCCCTTTCCTGGTTTGGAAGCTGTCTAGTCCCCAAGTGTCCATGATGGTACCTGGCTCAGGTTTTCCCTCCCCAGAAAACACTCCTGCTCTGGCAACCTCTGAGTTATCCTTGTCCTTGTCTTTCTAAAACATCCAAATTCATGCCTCATATTCTCCCGAGTCTCTGCTCTTAGACTTCAGCGAATCAGATAAACCTCTGGACTTCAAAATCAACAGTGGGTGCCAAGAGCAAGCGTGACCCTACCTTCCGGGAAAAGTGACGTTCCCCCCACTCAGAGTGTCTCTGCTCCTCTCTTCTCTAAGAGGAAGGGAAGGGAAGCTGGTTTCCATTGCACCAAGAGGAAACAGCCTACTGAGGGTTTCTGTTAACATGTATTCCTGAGAGGAAATGTAAGTTTGTAAAAAACACAGTAGAAAATTTAGATCACGTAAAAGAAGAAATTTAAATAAGCCATAATCCTCCGATCCCTAAATAACTACTCCATACTTTCTTTTTAGTCTCTTTTCTTCAGACATCTTCCAATAGTTAATATTATACTCTAATATTTAGTTTTCAAATTTCCCCACTTACAGTATTGTGAAAACATTTCCATGATGTAAAACATTCTTGATAAACATTTTGGGGCAGAACAATATTACATTATAGAAATTTATTGTCATGTAGTTAACAATGCCCTGCAAAACACTATTAGGTTATTTCAAAATTTCTACTTATGAACAAAGACATAATAAAATATACATCTTTGCCTAACAGGCAATCTTTTTCTGTGGAGGTTCAAAAGTCAACATTTTAGGCTCTATGAGCCATCTGGTCTCAACTCCGACCACTTCTGCCACTGCCATAGATGACGGTAGACAAATGGCTGTCTGTGCCTGTGTTCCAGTAAAATTTTATTCCCCAAAACAAGCACTGGACGGTATTTGGCTTGAGGACATGGGTTTGCCAACAAGACCCCTGGTCTAGACCTCTGATTACTTTCTCAGGATGCCCAAAAGTGTAACCACTGAGTCAAGGGATAAAAATATTCCAAACAGATTTTTTTAAATACCCATCAGTGACCTGAAATATGGTTATTTGCCTCATTTTTCACAATAACAAAATCATGAATTTAGTTAATGTAGAGGCGTCCTCACCCAGTTAACATTCCTCAAAAGGGAAACTGAGCCACCATAAAGCTGAAGTTGGGTGTTCAGCTTCATTCGATGCTCCCATTATGCAGCTCTCCTCAAAGATAGACACTTTATTTCTGATTCAGATGCAGAAAGCAAGTTTCCAGGGCTGCTGCAAAGTGCAGTCACCAGACCAAGAAAAGGCACAGTCTTCAGAATTCTCAAGGCTTTGAAAACCCCGTACTCCTTTCAGGTAAGTATATCAGCCGCAGTCAGCAGCAGAGGGACTACCACATTTTTATTTTAAAATGAGTTAAGACAAGAGGGTTGTTAACCTTGCATTATGATTACTGTTTACAGCCTCAAAGGCAAGGTAACAATACCTGTTACAGTACATCAAGGCCCACTATGAACAATTTCTGCTATCAGGGCCTTATGTTATTAAAGTTTGAAAATGTGTGAGGGCATAAATGTCTACTATGAAAAGTTTTCAAGTAATGTTTAGTATTTACACTACAAATCTACTCTAACATGGCATTATGTTCCAATTTTAGTTTTACTTAATAAACTATGCAGGGGTGGAGAGCCTATTTGGTATTTATCTCGGTAAAAAAAAAAACAAAAAAAACTCTCAATAAATTCTCAAGGTAGTTCAAAAGGCGTCATGATTTTGGTGGTAGTTATCAAAGGCATTGGTAGGGAGGAATAGGATAAATTTTAATTCCTAAAATGGCTTTCTTCAGGGGACTCTGAGCATTTTTTTGCATTCTGACATTTTTTTAACTATATGATCACATCCTTTCCATGCAACCAATCAGAGATGATGGGAGCTAGAATGAATCTCAGGAGTCATTTTAGTCCAGGCTCCTGTGTCAGCAGAGAGGTTTTCATCATTCTTAATCATATTGTCTCTCTCCAAATTGGGCTTGTCTGGCTCTGTGATTCTCCTGCGTTATGAGGCTGTGTTAAACCCTGTATGCACCCACTCTTCATTCACAGCCTCTTAACAAGCATGAGCTAAAGGGCCCACATCCATACACAGACGCTGGGCATGTGGTTGGCAAGAAACACAGTGGCTGTGTCCTCTAAAGCCGTATAGGGTAATAATCTGTTTAGGGAGCAGCAGAGGGGACACCCTTCATTCTTGCCTCCTTTTGTAGCTACCTTTTTTTTTTGGAGACAAGGTCTCACTCTGTTGTTCTGGGGAGAGTCAAGTGGCATCATCATAGCTCTCTGCAGCCTCAAACTCCTGGGCTGAAGCAATCCTCCTGCTTTAGCCTCCCCAGTAGCTGGAACTACAGGCATAGGCCATCGCAGCTAATTTTTCTGTTTTAGAAGAGGCAGGGTCTCGCTCTTGCAGAGGCTGGTCTTGAACTCCTTATCTCAAGCAATCCACCCACCTAACCCTCCCAGAGGGCCAGGATTAGCAGCAGGAGCCCCCGTGCCCAGCCCTATTTTTAAAATATAAATTAAGGCTGTCCCAAAGTATTGGAAGAGGACAGCATTTTTTAACTTCAGCGTTATTAATGCTGGAGGTCAGATCATTCTTTGTTGTAGGAGGCTGCCCGGTGGATTGTAGAACATTTAACGGTATCCTGGTCTCTACGCACTACAGGCCAGCAGCCGCCACCCAGTAGTGACAACCAAAAATGACTCCAGACATTGCCAAGTGTCCCGTAGGAGGAAAATCACCCCAACTGAGACGGACCCAGAATGGCAATTCAAAGGCAGGAAAACATGCAGAAGTAACACCCCATTTGGCCATCTCCTCTGCTAAATACGGCTCTGAGGTGTAAGGATACCAAGAAACACCACCCTGGAAAAGGTGAGCTTTTTCACCACCAAGAAATCTGGGCTCTCCATCAATATGGGAACTTTTCCTCTACCTGTAGCTTGGAGCATCCGGCTTGTTGTGTTTTAACAGTTATTACAAAGCTAGATATGAGTTTCTTGGCTTTTTTTTTTTTTTTTTTTTGACTCATTAGGTCGCCCTGCTCAAAATGATTTACACACAGATAATTAAACATAAGCCCTAAGGACTAGTTAACTGTTTAGCAGTGTATACATTTCATATAACCATTTCCATACATCTAGTTTTAAATTCATTAACAAAAATTAATAGCTACACGGGGCTCTGCGCCACGCAGCATGTTGCTGTGGTGTGCTTGCTAAATTACCCCTTTCTATCACTCCTGCAGCCATCTCAGGGACAGTTAAACTTTGCTGTGCTGGAAATGTTGCCTACCAATTTGCAGCAAAGCTCATATTTACTATATTTAGTGTGAATAATTGACTGAACTTTAGAAAATATTTGTCTCTGTTTGGCGTGCCTCTGGAACATTCCATCAGCTTTAGAGAACAGTTCCTGGCTTTTTTCACTCTTTAAAAAATTACCAAGGAACATTTAATAGGCAATATTAGCTCTGAATATGCATTAGAAATATATATTGTTACCAATATATCTTTCATCTTAAAGTTCCCTAATGGCACCTAAATATCTTACTTTTTTTTTTTTTTTCCCTCCTGGCCTATTTTAGGAGAATAAAATGCTTTTCTCATATGAACTACCTATGATCCTTTAATTATCTTTTTTTATTTCTGAATATTAACATAAAATAACAAATGAGACACCAAATCTGTTTTCAAGAAACTTACTTCCACGTTTACCCATATTTTAAGATTTGGGATAATTAAAAATATTTTCTGTTAAAACATAATCTCCATTCATACTTCACCAATATTTACAATGCTCACTTTGGATTTGAAGAAGGGTCAGAGTGTACCACGGCACTGTTTACATTCAGAAGCCCAGGTGGCCGACCGCGTACAGGTAGTACAACACACTGTATCTCCCGTTCTTGGGACTTATCTTAATCTTAATAACTAGCCAGACAACTGACTCCAAAGTCTGAGGCTTATCAACTGGAATTCGTCACATGAACCCAACAGAAGACAAGAAACGCATTATGTAACAATGCTACACAAATCATTATCTTTCGATATTTAAAGGTATGTATTCAAAAGCGTACATAAGACTTTCATTTATTTATTTATTTATTTATTTATCTTTTGCCAAACTCAAATTCCTCTTGTTCCTTTCACATTTGAT
The DNA here is from genome assembly GCA_963574355.1 of Loris lydekkerianus. Classification (NCBI taxonomy): domain Eukaryota; kingdom Metazoa; phylum Chordata; class Mammalia; order Primates; family Lorisidae; genus Loris; species Loris lydekkerianus. The sequence goes on along the minus strand of CAUYPK010056253.1, from coordinate 10,825 downwards.
AGCAAGGGAACAGAAATACCCTTGTCGGGTATTATCTGCACATAGAATTTACTCCCAAGAGCTCAAAAGGGTTCTTCCTGCTTCATTTCAGTATTGGCTAGCTGAAACAATCAGCTTTAAAAAACATGCTGTGATACTGATTATTTAGGGAACAGACTAATAAGAAAATAAAAAGGTCCATGTTCCTCAAATACTGAGAACTGTCAGCTGCTTTGGTGGAAACTTTAGCGTCTTCCCATAGAGGGTTGCCTGGGTTCCTCTGATGCAGCCTGCACACACAACAGCAAAACTGAGCTGCCTACTCTACAGTTTACTCAAATTCTGTCCCGGGGTAAAGAAAGGACATGACTTTTTTTAACTGTTCACTTGGGAAGTATTTTCTTCAGCAGCAAGAAGTTTATAAAGTATCTTGATTTGGTGGGTGATTTATTATACAGATTTCTAATTACACTTTCAAATTTTTGTTCTAAGTAAATGGACACTCTGAGAGGTGTACTTTATTTTGTATCCTTCTGCAAAGTAAGATTTATTTCTTTTACAGGCCATTTCTTAAGTCTATAATGAGATAAATATTTTTACTGAGACTTCAGATATATACACAATTCAAAATTGTAGAAGGCCAAATAATCAGCATCTTTCGAATGAATATTTTTCTTTAAATTCTCTGTTTTTAATATTTTTTAAAAGAAATGAATTGTGAAAATGTTTGTTAAATGACAACTTAGTTTTTGCCTTTTTACCTATATTGTCAATCTGAATATACATTCTTATCAATGCTACCTATTATCTTTCCTCTTCCTCAGAAGAAAATATTAATTTATTAGTTATTTTAGGATTTCACAACGTTGAAAACATCCTACATTTGGTGTGAGTGGCATTAAGTTAATATTTGCAGCCTTAAAGGAGAGGAAGTCACCATCCAACTTTTCATAGGCAGTTTCAAAACAAAGACTTCACTATATTGCACCACATCTGGAAACAGGCTAAAACTAATATATTATGAAACATATGTGTGTGTATCTTTGATCTAGTAATTGTATAATTAATTGGATTCCCATCTCCTTTATTCCAATTATCAAAGGTGCATTTTTGCAAAACTAACAGTAGTAGGGTTTAAAACAAGAGTATATTATATATCATTTCCCTTATAAATTAAACTCTTTCTATAATCTGCAATAAATACCCTGCTGTTTTACAAAATGGGAAATGAGAAAGATGAATGATATCGATCATAGGTTTCATACTTTTCACTGAATCCATTGATGAAGCATTTAGCAAGAATGAAAGGAACAAAAGATCTATAGAAATGTCCCTTAGTTAAGAAAGAGATATGCTTAGATAATATCACTGCTTATATCAAGACTGTAATATAAAGTGCCGGTATATGTTTTACCTTATCTGAAAAATATGGCCCTCTAGAAATTTATGTCTAAACATAAAATAGGTGTGGCTTACATGCATATGTTTAGATGTGTAGTTTAATTTAATAGATATAGGTAAAGCTCTCTCCACCAACATGTTATTTTATTTTTATTGAATGCACTTTAGTTTGAGAGTTACTTTTTTTTTTTGCATGCATGCATCTTACACTTGATCAGCTACTATGATATAATCATATTTTTCTGAATTTTTCCTAGAATTCCTAGCAGAACTATCAAGAAAGATTAAAAATCTATACCTAATTAGAAAGACAATTTTTAGTAAAAAAAAAAAAGAAAAACTACACCTACACTTTTCAGGATGTCCATTCATTACTAGAAACTTCCTGCTCTGAGTCAGTGTGACCTTAAACAAACATACATTTGCTGTTTTCCTTCTATTTTGGCATCAGAATCAGTTTTGGAATACAGTTTAGTAGAGAACCATTTGCTATGCACTGCATGATTTTGTTCTCGCCAAATCCACATGTTGAAATTCTAACCCCCAATGTGAAAGGCATTAGCAGGTGAGGCTTTGGAAGGTAGTTAGGTCATCAGAATGGAGCCTTCCTGGATGGTATTAGTGCCCTTATGAAAACAGAGAAAACTCTAGGAGAAGCTTGCAGTCTGCAAGCTGGAAAGGGCCCTTACCAGAACCTGACCATACTGGCACCCCGATGTCCGACTTCTAGCCTCCAGAAGTGTGAGAAATTAGATTTCTGTTGCTTATAAACCACACAGTCTATGGTGCTTGGTTATAAGAGCCTGAACTAAGACACCACTACAGTCGCCTGCCAGTTGTAGAAGAAGCGTGAGTCTCTCACTGAACCTGCTGGGGGTTTCTTTATTTTTTCTGGCACATAATAGTAAGAAACAAGACCCATCAAAGAAGTATTAGGAAGATGGTATTTGGGGGAGAGTAAAAAAATCACCTGAGTATGGCCGCACTGGAACAACTTTACAAAACAATAAAATATAATCACCAAATGGCTTAGTCAAAAAAGAAAAACTCAAAATCTTGACAAAGAGCCCCCAGAATGGACAGTAAAAAAGAAGAGTGACCAACTGGATGGAAACGGTTGCTGCGAAGTTTTATCAGATAGGTGAAAAAGACTCCAAACAAAGACAGAAGAGTTTCTCAAAAAGGTTGCATGTGCTTGGTTTACTTGAGACTTGAAAAAACATTAAAAAAAATTATTACTTAAAGTCCTGCAGCCTTGGAATTCATTATCACCATGATAAAGAGGGGAGAATGAATCACTGGCTTCTTCATAGAGAATACTGATATGTGCTGGGTTCTTGGCACTATTTTTTACAGGGCTGTTAATAAAGAACCACTATTAGTTAATAAAGATGGTAAGTATAGCAACAGTAAGGAGGACATCATATGGGGATTCTCCGGAGTAGAAACCATGGTACAAGGATTAGTAACTGAAGACAGAAATTGATCTAATTGCAAAACACAGATCACTTATATGTCAAGCATTTTATTGCTTTATTATTATGCACATTTTGACAATTTAACATGTCTTGTGTTTGATTTCTATAATGAGGTTGTAAATTCCTGGAAAGGAAGAACAGGTTTGTTTTTTTTTTTTAATCTCTTGTTTAACTAACATAAGATAAAATTGAGCATAGTTAACCAGGTACAGGTATGTTAAATTTCGCTGAATTTTGAATAAAATTTGGTATATAGGATGCTCCAAAAAGCATAGAATTGTTCAGTAAAACAATTAGGTGACTAACTTGCTTTTTTATAGTAAGAAAGGGAAGCCCCAACTGACTGACAATTTAATCCACAGTCAGAATATTTAGGTCTAGACACGAAACTCTCCACTCATCTGGTTACTTCCCACCAGAGCTCTTCCCAGATCAAGACTGAACTGGTCTAGTCTCTTGAAACACCTTTGAGTCACTCTGACCACAGCCTCACTTAGTTTCCTGGCTCCCCAGAAACTTGGTATGCATCAGGCACTACCTGTTTCACCTGTTTTCTATAAATGTGGTTTTATAAAAATGTTTCTAGCTGCAAACTAGTTCCCAAACTTTACAGTACTCCACATCTTATTCTAGGACACAAACACATATCAAAAATGTTTAGACCCTGAAAGGTATGTATTATGCCAAGGAAAAGAATCAAGTTAAAGGTGATAGGTAGCCAAACCTCTTTTGTGGAGCACTGTGTACAGGCCAATTGACTGAATCATAGGGAAGTGAAATGGCTGGTCCTCCAAACCTACACTTAATTTTCAAAGTGGAAAATTTATGCCTTTATCAGTTTAACCTTCACATGCCACCAAGGAGCTCCCAAATGTCCAACGGGGATCAGGTCACATCCATCTTCAAAAATGTTCTTATGTATTATTACAGTAACATCCAAACTCTTTTGTATATCAGCGATCCTTCCTCTTGTAGTTCAGTGTTCTACTTAGCGATCACAGTTTCTACACAGACCTCCACTCCCAACTTTTTCTATCTCTTTCTCATACCTCCAGTGTTCATTCTCAGAACCCTCAATGCCTCCCCACACACACTTAGCCCCCGTGCTCCACATATTCACCCATCATGTTCGACCTTTCTTTCAAAGACTAGCTACATGGGCTGGTCCTCCAAGATGCCATTCCTTATCCCCCAAGTCCCAGTGAAGCATTTGTTCCTGTAAATTTCAACAGGGAGTCACTTTCTTCTGTAGCTTTCATCTTTAAAGTTCACCTTTCCTGCTTTTCAAGCATTGCATGATAATTTCTTGATGAAAGGATTCAGCTGATTCAACGCCTTACCTACCTTTTCTTTGAGCATGTGTATTTTTTTTTTTTTACCATTTATAGTTTTTAAAGGTCTTGCATACCTTGTAGAACATGTGTGCCTTCTACTAAATCTGAAGCCCTGTGCGAATTCTGAATCAGTTCTGATATAGAGGATAAGCCCAGATGTAATGCCATCAATGACTTTGTAAAGAAACTGGGAGCTAGGCTCGGGGGGCTGCTTCTGCAGGTCCAAAAAAGGCTCCCTATCTACACTTCTTATTAGACCATAATATTCTTGAAGATCAGGGAGTCATCCTCTCCATCTCCGCACATCTTGGAGCACCTAACAAATACCTGGTAGGTACTCAAATGTATAAACAAGTCTAAATGGAAATGGAAATTAAATAAATTTTTGTTGAAATGAAATTTAATCAACTGCCCATTTAAGAGCACTCACCCTTTCATTTCTCAGGGCAGAGAGGGGTACACATAGTGGGAATGGGAATGTCTATATGGGCCCAAGGTAGCTACTGATGGTCGAATGACAGTCATGGCTGGAGGATACCAGAAATAGCCAGTCACAATGCTCAGTCCTCTAGAAGCGCTCTGCCCTCTGAAAATACTCCATCGTGGAGCCATGGAACGGTCCTCACTGGAGAGTGTTTCCAGATGGGCTTTCCTGGGTTAATATCAGGTTCTATTTTGGAAGAATCTGTCCTATAGTATTTTCATATTGAGGGGGAAAAGGATAACATACTTTTTTTCTATAAAATCACTAGGTTCTGTGGGCAACTGATATATCCAACTGATATATATCCAACTGATGATAGTTGGATATAATACTCTGAGATAAAAACCCCACTCACATTAAAATTAAATAGTCACAGGGCTTAAGTGCAAAGACATGTTCCCAGGAGCAGCACCTAAAAAACCATCAACAGTAGCTCTGTCTTAAAGTCACAGCTGATGTTGTTGGAGCTGCCTTGAATGTGTATTTGGTGCTAGTCACTGGGATAAGGGCTTTCTGTGAATTATCTTATTTAACTGTTAGGGAAAAAAAAACTCTGTTAGTAGCATAATTTCTCCATTTTACAGACAAGAAAAGTCCAGCTATGAAAGATTAAGAAGACTGCACCTCAAAAAGTAAGGTAGAACCTGTAACTAGCTGAAGTAGAAACCAAAAAGGTTTTTAAGCTCAGTATGAAGATGGGACTGTCACGGTGGAAACAAGTGTGAATCCGGGACATGTAGGAGGAAAAGAAAAGTCTCTTTTTTTTTTTTTTTTGAGACAGAGTCTCAAGCTGTTGCCCTGGGTAGAGTGCCATAACGTCATAGCTCACAGCAACCTTCACCTCTTGGGCTCAAGTGATCCTCTTGCCTCAGTTTTTATTTTTATTATTTTTATTTTTTTTGGTAGAGATGGGGGTCTCACTCTTTCTCAGTCAGGCTGGTCTCAAACTCATGAGCTCAAGCAATCCACCTGCCTCGACCTCCCAGAGTGCTGGGATTACAAGCATGAGCTACGGCGCATGGCCAGAAGGAAAAGTCTCATCTGCAACACATCTGTGCTTCACCCATCCAGTTGGTTGTCTCAGCCTGCCCACTCGCCTGCTCCCAAATGAGCCCAAACAACTGTGAACCAACTGCAAAGACCCCCCCCCCCCCCCCACTGAATGCATCTGAACAGATGCCTCAGGACAGTTACCCGTGGAAAATCCAGCGGGCAAAGGACTACGCAGAGCATGTATTATTCCTTCCACTCTCTCAATTCTCATTTCTTTGTCTCATGTTTATGGACTTTATCTCAATTCAAGCTAAGGCAGTGGTGCTGAATAATGATGAAGCTTCCTTCAACACAGCACAGTGCTAGCCTGATAGTTTGAGCCAGCTTGGAATTCTTCAAATGTCTTCTTTTTGTTATTATCAAAAGAGGTGACCTGCTACCTGGGGCATTGTGTTGACACCTATGGATACCAAAGAGGCAAAGTATTTTGATTTTCGCCTTTTTCCCCCAGTCTCCCCTGGGATTATAACTCAGTGCTTTGTTTCTTCTTAAAAAAAAAACAAAAAACTTTCTATGAAAAGAAAATATCGAGTTGATACACAGTTGTCGAGTAAAAGGAGAAATGGATGAATGGATCTCAAACTGATATAAAGAAAACTTTCCTGGGAAGCTGGCTCTTTACTTTTTTCCATATAGATATTACCAATTGTTTAATGCTTAACAATGGCTTAAGAATATGTCTCTCTGTGTCTCTCTTCATCTCACTCACTCTCTCTCTCTTACTCACTCACATACACACACACACACACTTCAGAAGAACAGAAGTGATTTGAGAATAAAGAAACTCATCTGGACCTCAAATTGCCTTTGGATCAAGTCCATCTCTGACATTAAGACAATTTATGTCAAAAAGGGTCTGGGTTCAAGCAACCCACAAAATAGCAGCTTATTTAAAAATCAAACCCTCTCCTTATTGAAAGTAGTGATATTTGAAGCACACACAAGTAAAACTAATTTAACCTTTGGAAAGTTATCTCTGGAGAGAAAAGTCAAAATCCCTTTATAAGATTTTTAAGCACTGCAATTATTGACGAGGAGTATATTACTTCAGTTTTCTCTGATCAGGAAGAGAAAAAAAAAAAAGAGAGAGAAAAAAAAACCCACAAGAGACATCAGCAGCTGTCAGGCTATTTTCCAACTGCAAAGAGGTAGTTTACAGTGGGCTTGTGCCAGTCTCTTAAGACCCAGTTAAGAAGCCTTTTTAAAATGCCTTAAAAAGCCAACTCATACATTAATCAAGTTGAGCCCTCATCCATAGTTACTGCAATGCATCAATTACTATGTCTTTTTTTTAATAAATTCCAGTTGACAGCAGACACCTTATTAAGGCCCACTAAAATGATACAATAAGTAGAAGGCTATTAATATTGCTCTTTTTTTCTGCCTGCTATTGTCTTGCGGCACTGGTCTGCAAACAAATTCAAGCTGCATTACAATTAATGCCAGTGGAACTCCTTCTAACGACTTCCAGCTTGCTAATTTTTTACGCTAATAATAAAAAAAGGCATTGCTATGCAAGAACGACCCCCTTTTATCATGCTAGCATAGCACTCCAGAGAGTGTCTGCTATTGTTCACATGAAAGACAATTAAACCCTGGAACATCAAACCTAAAAATGACAATCTGCTAACCAGCACTGGGCATTGCTCAATGCTTTCCTCTATTTTCTGAACTGATAGAAAACAATTCTCTGAAGACATTTCTTTCCTGTTCTCCCTTAACCACCCTTTGGGGGGGGGGGACTTAAAAAAATACCCTTTGCTGATTTATGCATCTCTGCTTAGAATTTATTAACTGTCTAGGGCCAATTTCACTTCAACACTCCTATTGCCTGAAGGTTTAAATTCTGAACACATAAAAAGAAATGCACCAATATCACCCACATAGTATCACATTTAAAAATAAACATTAAAATTATTCTTTTAAAATGCATACAATATAAAAGTCTAGAAGGAGAAAGAAAAATCTGATTCTTCAACTCTCTCTATCTCATCCTCTCTAGGACCAACCCAGAGTCACAAGGTATTCTGAAAACTAAGTATGGTCCAGATGTTAATTTTCCACGAAGCCAGAGTCAAAAAATATGTCCTTTCATTCTCTGCAGCATAAGGATTCCTTCACCAAAACATATGCCTATGTTTATTGGAAAAATACCCCTGATTTGGACTTTCATGATAACATACAGAACATAAATATATCCACTTAAAAATTAATTGATTTTCTTAACACAATTTTTCAAATTTTGACTTTCTTCCTCCACTATAAGGAAAATTAGCATAAGTCAAAAAACCTGATAGCACCCTTAGCTCTTGGGACTTGACCAAATCTTCTAACCCCTTTTGAGTATCAGTTTCCCCATTTATAAAAATGAGGAGAAAAACAGCTCTCTCTTCAAGTACAAATTGTAAAAATGAAATGAGAAGATGGATATGAAAAAGTCTCTGAAAACTAAACCATTATACATTGTAATTACATAAATAATTAAATGAAGTTGTCATATGTCCTCACTGGAGTTGCACTAAAATCTTTATTTTCTAATTAACAGTGAGGGACTCTCCAATGCTAGGTATGACCATACCTTACATTTGATCAGCAAGTTTTCAGTAAAGGGGTCAGGAATTACACTAGGTTCTGTATATTTGGTATTTAATTCATTTTCACAATGACTCTCATTCCCTGTTTACAGATGAGGAAACTGGGCCCAGAGAAATTGAGTGGTTTGTCTCAATGGCAAAGATGAGATTTCAATCACAGTATTTATTACATAGAAGATAATAAAAGTCCCAAACTGTAGCCCATTCTCAAGGTGACTTCCCATGGTGAGAGTCTTGTATGAGACAGCAATTCTGTGAAGCAAGATTAAGGGTCAAGTTCAGGCAACTTATGCTGATATATTAGTTCTGACACTTATTGGCACTGGAAGTTTGGGCCAGTCAATCATTGCTCAGTTTTTGAATCTGTGAAATACAGACAATTATCTTTTGGGGTTATTGTGAGGATCAAGTAAGCACATATACAATGCGTAGAAAAAGATCTGGCTAATAGTAATTAATATTACTATTATTACTTGCACACACACACACACACACATATATATATTACAATGTTAATGTGGATACATATCCTTATCCTCCAGTACTGTAAGAGAAATTCTAATACATAAAATGAGAATAAAACAGGATCGGTAACTTCTGAATTTAAGATAAAGTCACAGGGACCAGATTTATCCTCCCACGTAAATTAATCAAAGCACAAACAAAATATACAGAACAATTGTAGACACTATAACAAGGTACAAGAGGCTGTAATGGGGATCCAGGCCAAATGCAAGAAGGTGAAATGAGCAGAGCCCAGCAGACTCTTGTCAGCGCAAGAGACAAAGGCAGCTGCAGTAGGAGCGGGTAAAAGAGGGCTGTAAAGATAGAGAACTCTGCAGATTTGCAAATGGTGTTTTTCAAGTGTTTGGTTAAATGCTAATCAGTGTACCCATAAAGGAATTACCCAAAGCTGGAGAAAAACCATTAAAAAAGATTAGAGTTTCCAGTGTCCAGTGCTTACACAAGAAGGAATAATGCCTGCTTTCGTCACCCAGACTGGGAAAACCTCGTGATTCATGGGGCATCGTGTAGATGATGCAGAAGAGTCTGGACTCAGTAGTGGAGACTAATCAGCTCTGGAAAGTCCTGCTCTAGTACACCTGACAAATCTTAAAAGTAAAATCCTAAAGAATCAAACTATTTCAAAGTAACTTAACTGTCTCCCAGAACAAGTTGAAGGCTATTAATAGAAATATAAACTATCTAGCATGTAAGAAAGTAAAATTCCCAATGCCTGTCAATCAAAGATGAGCAGGCATTCCAAAAAAAAAAAAAAAAAAGGGCAGGAAAATATAACCGCCAAATGAAGAGAAAAATAAATCAATTGAAACAGATCCCAAACTGATCCAGATGTTGGAATTAGCAGGTTCTTTTAAAAACTATATTTCATATTTCCCAGAAGTTGAGGCAAGGGAGATTCATAAGCCTATAGCCCCACAAATCACAAAATAAGATCAATAAAGGAATCTATACTAAGGCACTTCATAATCAAGTTGTTCAAAACCATTGAGAAAGAAAGAAATCTTAAAAGGAGCCAGAGACAAGACACCATGAAGAGACCCAGAGGTACGCAGGACAGCAGAGCTACCATTGGAAACAGCGCAAGTAAGACGGCAGTGGGGTAAGATATTTACAGTACTGAAAGAAGCTGTCAACTGAGAAACTGAAAGAGCTTTCAAAAACAAAGGTAACAACATATACTTTTACAGATACACAAAGACAAAAATAGTACATCCCAAGCATACCTATACCACAAAAATGTTAAAGCATGTCCTTGAGATAGAAAGAAAATGATACCAGATGAAAGTCTGAGCTTACACAAAAATATGAAGAACACCAGAAATTATAACTATGTGAGTTAATATATATTTTTCTTATTATTTGCATCTCTTTAAAAGGCATTTTACTTTTTAAACAAAAAAACAGTAATAACAAGGTAGTGTGGTGCTCACAATATACGTAAGAAGGAAATGTGACAACTATAGCACAAAGGTCAGGGGAGGAAATAAGAAAGTATACTATTATAAGTCTCAAACTATAAATGAAGTGACATAATATCATATGAAGATAGACTGTGTTGAGTAAAAGATGTGTACTGCAAATCCTAAAGCAACAAAGGAAAGAGTTTTTACTAATGAGACAAAAAAAGTGATAAAATGAAATCATAAAATGATTCAATTAATCATTAATTAATGATTAATTCAATTAATCTAAAAGAAGGTAAAAGAAATAGAGGAAGGAAACAAAGAACAAGTCAGATAAACAGAAAAGAAATAGCAAGATGTTACAGTTAAACCTAACCATATCAATAATCACATTAAATATAAGTGGTGTAAATATTCCAATTAAAAGGTAGTGTCTGGGGGGGGGGAGACAAGATGGCGGACTGAAGCCAGCTTTTCACAGAGGCTCCCGTCCAGAAGGAGAGTTAAAGGATGGAAATTTAGTAAGTAACCTGGAGGATTCGAGCTATACCAGGAGAGAAGGTTGGAGATCGCA
>CAUYPK010056247.1:0-32687 GCA_963574355.1 Loris lydekkerianus | reverse complement strand
CACTGAATGTTTTTAATTGGCTTGTCAAAGATCAAATAACAGTAAGTAGCTGGGTTCATCTCTTGGTTCTCTATTCTGCCCCATACATCTACCTCTCTGTTTTTGTGCCAGTACCATGCTGTTTTGACCACTATTGATTTATAGTATAGTCTGAGGTCTGGTAGTGTGATTCCTCCTGCTTTGTTTTTATTTCTGAGTAATGTCTTGGCTATTTGAGGTTTTCTCTGATTCCATATAAATGAAGTATTATTTTTTCCAGTTCTTTAAAGTATGACAGTGGAGCTATAATAGGGATTGCACTAAAATTGTATATTGCTTTGGGCAGTATGGACATTTTAACAATGTTGATTCTTCCCAGCCATGAGCATGGTGTGTTTTTCCATTTGTTAACATTTTTAGCTATTTCTTTTCTTAGAGTTTCATAGTTCTCTTTATAGAGATCTTTCACATCCTTTGTTAGATAAACTCCCAAATATTTCATCGTCTTTGGCACTACTGTGAACAGAATAGAGTCCTGGACTGTTTTTTCAGCTTGACTATTGTTAGTATATATAAAGGCTACCAATTTATGAATGTTGATTTTGTAACCTGAGACACTGCTGTATTCCTTGATCACTTCTAAGAGTTTTGTAGTAGAATCCCTGGTGTTTTCCAGATATATAATCATATCATCTGCAAAGAATGAAAGTTTGATCTCTTCTGACCCTATATGGATACCCTTGATCACCTTTTCTTCCCTAATTGCAATGGCTAAAACTTCCATTACAATGTTAAAGAGCAATGGAGACAATGGGCAACCTTGCCTGGTTCCTGATCTGAGTGGAAATTATTTCAATTTAATTCCATTCAATACGATATTGGCTGTGGGTTTGCTGTAAAAAAGATAGTTTCAAATATGCACATCAATAATGATGTGCCACACTAACATAATGAAAGATAAAAATTATGTCATCATCTCAATAGCTGCAGAAAAGCCACTTGACAAAATTCACCATCCATTCATGATAAAATCTTTCAACACAATATATGTGGAAGGAATTTAACTCACAATGAAGGCTGTGTATGAAAAGCTCATGGGGAACATTATTCTTAATGAGAAAAAACTGAAAGCTTTTTCTCTTAAGGGTTTGAATAAGGCAAGAACAAAAGCAACAAAAGACAAGTGGGACTGACTCAAACTCAATAGCTGCTGCACAGCAAAGGAAACGGTCAGTGCCAAGGCAGGCTACAGACTGGAGGAAAGTATTTGCAAACCATATATCAGATAAGAGGTTAATATCCCAACTATGTAAGTAACAAATACAATTCAGTAGCCAAAAAAAAAAAAAACCTGATAAAAGGCTCTGCGCCTGTGGCTCAAGTGGCTAAGGCACCAACCATATACACCCAAGGTGGCAGGTTCGAATCCAGCCTGGGCCCGCCAAACAACAATGATGGCTACAACGAAAAAAAAAAAAAAAAAAAGGTCAGGCATTGTGGCAGACACCTATAGTCCCAGCTACTTGGAAGGCAGAGGCAGGAGGATCACTGGATCCCAGGAGTTGGAGGTTGCTGTGAGCTGTGATGCCACGGCACTCTACCCAGGGTGACAGCTTGAGGCTCTGTCTCAAAAAAAAAAAAAAGCGAACCTGATAAAAAATGAGGAAAGGAGCTTTTCCTATAGGAGCCACCAGATGGAGAGGAGTGTGGCCTTCTCCTTTCCCCGTCATGATACAGGAGAGCCTATAGGCATCTAGGCACTTCTAGCCTTCCCTGCACCCTAGAAAATGTTTGTTCAGCTGAAAACTTGGATAAAACAGGCATCGAGCCTTTTATCAGCCTTGGTCTTCATGTGCTGTTTATTAAGGCTTGTGCTCATCCACTGATAAAACAGTGTACTCACCTCGCACCTGTGATAATGACTGCTATTAAAGAGACAAGGCAAGGCATGGTAGCTTATAATACCAGCAGTCTGGGAAGCCATGGCAGGAGGATCCCTTAAGGCCAGGAATTCAAAGCCAGGCTAGGCAACATAGACCCCATCTCTACCAAAAATTCAAAATTTGGCCAAATGTGGTAACACACACTTATAGTCCCAGCTGGAGGCTAAGGCAGGAGGAATGCTTGAGCCCAGGAGTTCAAGGTTGTGGTGGGCAATGATCATGCCATTGCACTCTAGCTTTGTGACAGAGTAAGACGCTATTATACAAAGAAACAAAGACAAAACAAGTGTTGGGAAGGATATGGAGAAAAGGGAACCCTTACATACTGTTTGTGGAAATGTACATTAGTATAGTCATTAGGCAAATCAGTAGGGAGGCTTCCCCAAAATTGAAAACAGAACTACCGTATGATCCAGCAATCCACTTCCAGGTATACATTCAAAGGAAATTAAAACAGTATGTCAAGGAGATATCTATATTCCACATTCCCTGAATCATTTTTCAGAGTAGCCAAGATATACAGACAACTTAAATGTCCATTGACAGATGCAAGGATGTGATATGTGACACATGTATAGATGCCAGAGGCTTGTCCAGAAAGTATCAGCTATGTAATATGAAAAATTGTATTAACTATGGCTGGATACTTTTCAGGCAGCCCTTGTATATGTTTTGAGAATATTAGCCTTTAAAAAGTAGGAAATACTGTCATTTCTGCCATTTGTAACATAGATGAACCTGAAGATGTTGTGCTAAGCAAATAATCCAAATGCAGAAAGGCAAGTACCACGTGATCTCACTTATACATGGAATCTAAAATCATCAACCTCATAGAAACGGAGAGTAGAGTGGAAGTTGCTAGTGGCTGGGGGAGGAAGAAATGGGAAGATTTGTTCAAGGGGTACACAGTTTCAGTTACGCAAGTTGACTAAGTTCTGGAGGTCTAACACACAGCATTAACTGTAGTTAATAGTACTGCATCATATAATTGAAATTTGCTTAGAGAGTAGATTTTAAGTGTTCTCATCACACACACACAAAAAAGGGAGAAAATAAAATGGTAACTATGTTAGATGATGGATTATACATGTTAATTATCTTGATTATGTGTTTGTTTCACAATGTATGTGTATATCAAAATGTCAAGTTATATATCCTAAATATGTATAATTTTCATTTGCCAATTTACCTTAAAGCTAAAAAAATTATGTTAAGTGACCTGATAACATACAAACTTATCTTAGGTAGAGTGGCTGGTCACGACTGGAAAGAATGTGTTAACCAAAAGTAAGACACACTAAGAACTGGAACAATGAGACATAACCAAAAGAAAAGACATATATTACTCTAAGACAGACTAAAATATAATAGAATGCAGGTGTATTATATTGGTACATACTTTTAAAAGTATCTATTTACACTTTCTGAACTTGTTTCATTAAAAAGGGATGTACTTATTGATAAATAATTTTTAAAGTAATTTCTAAATTCAGAGTGAACTCAATTAAGATGCCAAAAATGAATGTTGTTCATTTACTGTTTAACAAAATATTCTGAAATTAACTTAAATAAATAAATATAAGAAAATAGCCAGAAATAATTGCAACATGAATAAAACAGTGTAAGAGAGTAACCCTACTGAGTATTTAAAAGTATTTTAAAACCACGGCAACTCAGAAATTTAGTACTAAAACGTATTAATATGAAATCTGAATAAATACATAATGTGAAATTCTGAAATGAGATTAAACTCACACAGGAATTTTGTATATTTAAACGATAACATATCAAATGTGTGTAATAAATATTTAATAAGTGGCAGTTGACTAGCCATTTGGGCAATAAAAATTAATATATTTCTCCCATTTGATCCTGTCTCTAATAAAAAAATTCTGTTGGATTAATAATATGTCTTAAAATATGAAGCCAGAGAGTAATCTGAATTTTAAAATACCAAATGGTAAAAAGAAGCCAAAGCATACTTATATTCAAACTCTTAACAATAGTCTGTTCTTAGCTTCTATTTTCAAAAGTGGAGTAGTATTCAAAAAAGCTAACACTACTTTTTCTCTACTGCTTTATTTTTTTCTCATTCTCAAAGTTAGATAACCTCAAAACAACCTTGGAAACAAAATACCCTCTTGAGGTGAAAGTTGCACATGTAGTTCTTTTTATGGAGAGTTCAAGTTCTGGACTCAGATAAACCCAAGTACACATATTTGCTCTATAGCTGTTTAACTGCAGATTGAGAGTAAAGGAAATTTTGTTGCTTGTTGCTGTTATGTGTACTTTAAATATATTTCTCTATTAAAAGCAGAACAAATTTGAAACATAAAATCTAAATCCACAGATTTAAAATAGTTATTTTGCATAACATTTTGTTTAGTGCCAGAGTTCCTTCACTGATTTATTTAGCAAATATTTATTGGGCATCAACTTCAATTGTACCAGACACTATTCTAAGGGCTGGAGCTAAACAGGTGAACAAAAAAAAAAAAAAGTCCTTCTTTTATAGAGTTTACATTGTAGTTGTAGGAGACGAAACAATAAGCAAATGCAAACAAACAAATAAATATAGGCTATGTCAGATGTGATATATGTTAAGGAAATAAATGAAGCAGAATAAGAGAGATTGGGAGTTCCTTAGAGGAGAAGGCCACACTGAGAAGTTGGCAAATGAACCTGAAAGACTTAAGGGAAAAGCAGGTGCCTATGTGGGGAAAGAGCAGTCCAGACAGAGGAAACAGCAAATATAAAAGCCTTGAAAAGGCATCATGATTGGTGTTTTCAAAAAAAAAAACAGCAAGGAGAGCTTTATAGCTGGGGTGGAACAAGCCAACTGAAGAGTAATGGATGAGGTGATTGAGAGGGGACAGAGAGAGGCAGATCGTATAGGATGATCGTATATAGTCTGTTGCAAGGACTTTAGCCTTCAGTCTGAATGAAATCCGAAGTCATTGGAGGGTCTTGAGAAGAGGAGTAGCAGGGCCACTTTTACGTTTAAAAGTATCTCTTTGACTTCTGAGTTGAAAATAGTCTATAAGAGGCAATTGTAGAAGCAGAGTGACTAATTAGAAGACAATAATCCAGTTGAGAAATAATGGTGACTTGGACCAGAGTGGTTGCAGTGAAGAGAGAGTGAAATCCATTAGATTCTGAAAACCTCTAAAATGTGCTTCAATAGTATATACTGATGGGTTGGATGTAGATAGGCTGTCAGAGAAAAAAGTGGAATAAGTCACGCATGACTCCCCCCAAGGCTTAGAACCTTTAACCAAAAGGATGGAGTTATACTGAAGTGAGGAATATGACAGGAAAACATTGGGGAGAGAAAGTGAATCAGGAGTTTAATTTTGATCATTAAGTTGGAAATAAATACCTATTTGATCCAATTGACAAGCCAAAGAAGGCAGTTGGAACGTGAGTTTAGAGTTCATGAGAGAGTTCCAAGATAGAGATAAAAACTTGTAAGTCAACAAAATGTAGGTAGTGTTTTAAAAGTTGCTTCCAGTGCTCACTTTGGCAGCACATATGCTAAAATTGAACAGTACAGAGAAGAGGAGCATGGCCCCTGCACAAGGATGACACACAGTTGTGGGACGTGTTCCATATCATTTTAATCTGGATGTAGTTAAAGAACATTCTCCTTAGTAAAGTATCACAAGAATGGAAAACCAAGTATCCAATCTACTCAATACTAATATGAAACCAATAGATGAACAACTACATGCCCACAAGAAAGAAAACATGATTAAAATCAAGAGGAGGGGAAAGAGAGGAGGGGATTAATAAGCTCTCACCTAACAGGCACAATGTGAGGGGTATTTGGCACACCTCCTGGGTGAAGGGGTCAACTACAGCTTGGACTGTACCTAACAAACCCAAACAGTATAACCTAATCGTTTGAACCCTCATATTAATCTGAAATAAGAATAAATAAATAAAAGTTGCTTCTATTTTTTGTTATTAAATTTAGACTTAGCTATTGCTTATTTTCTCCTTTTGGTCATATAAGGCTGGAGTTTTGTTTTTTTTCTTTTTTTTTTTTTTTTTTTTTTTTTTTGGTCTGCCCTTCTCATTTTTTATTCTAAAATAGAACATTGGGGAAAAGATAAATGCTTGACAAAATCCTTATTATTTAAGCTTTTTAAAAAAATTTTTATTGTTAAATCATAGCTGTGTACTTATTTAAGCTTTTATTCACATGCCTATGCTCTGACTCTTCCTGTGTTGCTTTTTAGCCACGTTAACAAAGAAAGTTGTGATGGCTAGAGGAACTGGAAATATTATCTCTAAACTAAAATATAATTGATAATTATTACTTCATTATACATAGTCATTCATTATAATCAATTTAGCTAACTTAGCAATAGATTTTATAGATATATATGAAAAAGGAAATCTCTGGATTTGGGCCATCTTTGTTTTTACAGTATATTCTGCGCTCTTCTGTCATAGCAGACTACTGACCTGATCACTTGAATCTTCATAGTATGAACTGGAATATAGTTTGTTGAAGTGTTTAAATAATTCCATATTCTAATATGTTAGATAGGCTTTACTTTTTAAGTAGCAGTTTTATTGGAAAATAATTTACATACCATAAAATTCACTGATTTTTACTAAATTTACAGAATTAGGTAACCATAAACCAATTTTAGAACATTTTCATCATCCTGTATAGATCTCTTGTACCCATTTACAGTCATTCCCTATTCCTACCTCTCAAGCCACTAATCTACTTTTTTTTCTACATATATTTATCTTTTCTTAATATTTCATATAAATAAAGTCATTTATGTGGCCTTTTGTGTTAGACTTTTTACCTTGTATAGTGGTTTTGAGATTCATCCATGCTATAATCTGTATCAATACTTTCTTCCTTTTCATGGCTAAATAGTATTTCATTACATGAATAATACCATATTTTGCCTGTTCAGCAATTGATGAAAATTTGCATTGCTTAAATCTTTTGGCTATTATGAATAGCACTGTTATGAACATTTGTGTACAACTTTTTGTGTAGACATATGTTTTCATTTCTTTTAGAGTGGAATTGCTAGGTCACATAGTAATACTCTGTTTAACTTTTTAAGTAATTTTAACTAATTGTTTTCTAAAGTGGTGGTGCCATTTTAAATTCCACCTCTGATGTGTTAGGGTTTCAGTGCTAACAAGTGCTAACACTTATTATTGACTCTGACCATAGCTTTTCTAGTGAGAACGAAGTAGTATCTATCTCCTGTGGTTTTAATTTGTATGTACCCCATGATTAATAGATATAGAGCATTTTCTTTCTTTTGCGTATCTTTGGTGAAATATCTATTTCTATATCTATCTATCTATTCATTTTTGTCATCTTATTTTTTAAGTTATTTTTATGTTCTGGATACAAATTTTTTACTAGATACTTGCTTTGCAAATATGTTTTCCCTATCTGCCTTTTTGTTTTCTTATGGACATGTCTTTTGAAAGAGTTTAAAGAGTTTTTAACTTTGACCGCCTAATTTAAGAGTTTTATAAGTTTTTGCTCTTACATTGAGAAGTGTGATTCATGTGGAGTTGATTTTTGTGGCAGGTGTGAGGAGGCATTACTTAGAAATAAATAGGTAATAATGATTTGGCAATACAGAATAATTTTTTTCTTCTTAGAGACAGGGTCTCACTCTGTTGCCTACCAAGGCTTTAGTGCAGTGTCATAATCATAGCTCATGATGCCTCAAATTCCTGGGGGCTTAAGCAATCTCCTGCCTCAGCCTTGCAAGGAGCTGGGACTACAATGTGTGTGCCATCACACCTTGCTATTTTTTTTTTAAGAGATGGGGTCTCACTATGTTGTCCGTGTTTGTCTTGAATTTTTGGCCTCAAGCAATCCTCCCATTTTGGCCTCCCAGAGTGCAAGGATTAAAGATTTAAGCCACGGTGGTCAGCCCGAGCATTTAGAACATTTTTATAATGATGTCTTAGAGTTTTGTCAGATTTTTTTATTTGCTATTTTACCTGTGAGTAAGGTAATAGATCCAACTGAGAAAAGTCTATTTAATTCACTCTACAAACATTATCATTTGTTATAATTTAATGAATATGTTCATTAGACAAATATTTGAGAGAGAATGAGCTGAAAGTAGTATTTTAGTCTACATTTTAAATGACAGCCAGGTACAATGACTCAGACCCGTAGTCCCAGCATTTAGGGAGGCTGAGACAGGAGGAGTGCTTGAGGCCAGGAGCTTGAGAACAACCTGGGCAACATAGTGAGACCTTGTCTCTACAACAAATAAAAAACATTAGTAAAGTATAGTGACTGATGCCAGTAGTCCCAACTCTGTAGAAGGCTAAGAAAGGAGGACCTCTTGAGCCCAGGAGTTGGGGGCTGCAGTGAGCTGTGATCATATTACTGCACTCCAGTTTGGGTGATAAAGTGAAACCCTGTCTTTAAATAAATAAATGAATGACAGATAAACATTTACTTTAGCATGCTTATGATTTTTCTTAATAATTACACTTGAAATGTTAAATAGACATATAAGTTACTTTAGGTTTTTTTTAAGCTTATAGAAATTATCATCAGTAAAATCTGATTCAATTCAGGTGATTTGAAACTTTAAATTATCTTGTCTATTAAGTTGGGATAGATTTCAACAAAAAAAGTATGTTAGATTTTTAATTTTATATGAAAACACAAATCATTCTACTGATAGCCTTCTGTTTTATTCTGAACTCTGGCTAGCTTTCCTTTAGCATTTTCAGTCTTTATACAATGATAAGTCTTTGATAATGTGGCAGTATCTACTTAAAGCACACTAAGGTGTGAAACTACTTTTTTGTTTGTATTTTTGAATAAATAACAGTTAAGAGAAACGAGAGTCAGTTGCCCTGTTAAAAAATGTTTTTAAAATGTGACATCTTTCTTTGTTTGTGAATCAAACAGAAACAGAGTGTTGCTCTGTGGTCCAAGCGGGAATTCAGTGATATTATCATAGCTTACTGTAACTGTGAGCTCCTGGGCTCCAGCAGTCCTCCCATCTCAGGCTCTCCAGTAGCTGATACTTTAGGCTAGTGCCACCAACCCTGCATAATTTTTTATTATTATAATTTGGGGGGTAGAAATCGTCTCATTATGTTGCTTAGGTTGGTTTCAAACTCCTGAGCTCAAGTCATCTTCCCAGTTTAGCCACCCAAAGTGCTGAACGACCACACCCACCCAGCCTAATGTCTTTTTTAATCATATAAAACTTAATATTTTAGCACCATGTGATGGTATTAACAATAATATTTCATTTGCGGGAGAAGTCTGTGGACTAGCTCAAATGCTCCCTTAAGTATTTGGTGATTACATGGTCACAAAAACATGGTTAAGCGTTGCTAACTTGCATATCGCTAGAATTATCTGATACACTGTAGCAATTGCTTTTTTATTTCTTTGTTTTTTTTATTTTTAATTTCAGCTGGCTTGTTCATTCTTCTTCGTTTGAAGTACTTTTTTTGTTGTTGTTGTTGTTCATTTTCTTCTTTTTTTAATGTTCTTCGTCTGGAGATTCTCTTTCCCGTTGCCTTCCCAGTAGCTGGGATTACAGGCGCCTTCCACAATGTCCGGCTGTTTTTGATGTTAATAGAGACGGGGTCTTACTCTGGCTCACTGCTGCTCATACTGGTCTCGAACCTCTGAGCTCAGGCAATCCACCTGCCTCAGCCTTCCACAGTGCTGGGACAGGCCAGCAATTGCTTTTTTAAACCAATACGCTTGCCCAGTTAGTCACATCTTTTTTGTGCTCTTAAAATAGGTAATCTACTTAGAGTTTGAATTAGATATGAATTAAATTAAATAAAATCAAATATGAATTAAAAATGAATTAAATATTTGCTAGTATCTCTGTCGTTATACAGAGGAGCATGTGTATTTTTATTCACATGTTGTAGCATGAACATTTTTAGCAAGAAACAAAATCAATTTATTAGTCTAACAAGACCAAAAAAATTAATTTTTGTATTTTGTTCCATATCTTGAAAGATTTGTTTTTTTCTTAGATGCAGACCAACAACGAAGAGAGAAACTCAAAAAAGAATTAGCACGATGTGAAAAAGAATTCAAATTAACTAAAACTGCAATGCAAGCCAATTCTAAAAATAATTCCAAGTCATTTTTAAATACCCTACAAAAGGTAAGATAGTATTTTTACTTTTTAAAAACAGATGTTTCTAAAGTACTTCATTATTGGTGCAATCTGACTTTTTGGTAACATGTTTACTATAGGTCAGTGTCAGCAAAATTTCCCTGTAAAGAGCTAGTTAATGTTTTAAAAGGCTTTTTAGGCCATACAGTCTAAACTTTGTCACAACTGTTCACCACTGAAAAGCAGCCACAGGCAATACATAAATGAATGAATATTCCTGTGTTCCCCTAAAACTTTCATTAACTGAAAAAGACAAAAAGTCAAATTTATTGTGCAGGATGTGCTTTGCTGACCCTGGATAGAGGGTTTTTTTTTTAAGATACTCTTTAACATCTGGTTAAAGAAGTTCTAGTCCCAGTTTGAAAAGACAGTTTTTTTTTTTCCTTTCTCATTAATGAATGTTAATTTTATCAAATTCTTTTTTGCATGTCTTAGAAGGATGATGTAATTTTTCTCTTTTATTATTTTTGTTTTTTTGAGACAGAGTCTCAATTTGTCACCCTGGGCAAAGTGCCCTGGCATCATAGCTCACTGCAACCTCAAAGCTTGGGTTCAGGAGATCCTCTTGCCTGAGCCTCTCAAGTAGCTAGAAGTACAGGCATGCTCCATTATGCCTGACTGGTTTTTTCTATTTTTTAGTAGAGAAGGGATCTCACTGTTGCTCAGGCTGGTCTTCAACTGCTGAGCTCAAGCAATCCACCTGCCTCAGCCTCCCAGACTACTAGGATAACAGGTGTGAGCCACCACACCCAGCCATGATTACCATTTCTTAAAATTTGTGAATACCGTATATACTCAAGTATAAGCAGAGTTTTTTTTGGCACAAAATTTGTGCCGAAAAACCCGAACTCAGCACAAATTTTGTGCCAAAAAAAACTTGGCTTATACTCGAGTATATACGGTACTTGTTTTATGTCTCAGTAGGTCAACAATTTTTTCATAATTTACTTTGTCATTATGTGTTTGTAAGTAAAATTCATTCTATAGTTGTACGCAGTATTTAATGTACAGTATATTCATTACATTAAACTTTGTATCTTCTAGATGTTCATATCTTATTCTTTTGGTCTGATTAATCTATCAGTTATTGAAAGAAATCTTCCACATAATTATGTATTTATCTATTTCTCCTTGTGATACTGTCCATTTTTGAGTTATATATTTTGAGCCTGTATTATTACATATGTACAGATTTTAGATTATATTAGTGAATCAAACCTATTGTCACTGTGCTTTGAATTTCTTTAATGCTTTTTCTATTAATGTATTTTCTGATAGTGATATAATTATACCAGCTTCCTTTTGACTACTATTTACCTGATGCATCTTTTCCCATATTTTAATCTTAATGTCTTCGGTGAGTCCTAAATTGTTAGGTGAATCAGATTATTCAATCTGTAATCTTTGTCTTTTAAATGCAGCATTTAATATGTTTTTATTTCTGCCTTCTTGCTTTGTACTTTCTATTTGACTTACTCTGGTAGGCAGAATTCTGAAGATGACCACTCACAATGGCCCTCCCTCATAAGCAATCTGCTCCTCTTGAGTTGTAGATGGGACATGCTTCTACAAGTCCCACCCATCTGCAGTAGAATATGGCAAAGACCATGTGGTATCTCTTCTGTGATTCTGTTACATGGCAGAGGTGCAGAGATTTTCTTTCTGCAGATTAAGGTTTCTGTTCCTTAAAAAAGAAAAGAAAGATGAGTCTGGAAGGAATTTTGACAATGGCAGCTATTCTTCTCCCACACTAGGAGAAAGGGGAAAAAGAGAAAGCATTCACAATTCTCTCTGCTCTTCCCTGTAAGTTCCTGGTGGATTTCTTGGAAGAAAAGCCTGCAAAAAGGTACAAATTCCCTAAACCTCAGGGCAGGCATACACTCACACTAGTAGTTCATACTCAGTCTTTAGCAAATTAACAAAAATTTATAATAGAATCTTTTCAGTTTGTATGGCAATGTATGGCATCTGTCCCAAGTAAGCAATGCTTAGACATTGTTTTCTGCAGGTGCCTGTCTCTCTCCAAATTTCAGGTTAGTTTGCTCTGTGACCTCATTTCTCTCATTAGTTCAAAAAAATAATAATTAATGTGCAGTTAGTTTAGCTTTTTTTTCTTCATGGAATGGTGAGCACTGTGCTTTTTTCATCTCTCTCAGCTGGAACTGGAAGTTTGTTTTATTTTACATATAATGTTTTCTTATTTTGAACTTTTTAATTTTGAAGACCTTATCATTTGCAAAAATAATAATGAACACACATGTTCTCATCACCCAGGTATAACAATGATCAGTTCATAGCCAGTCTTATTTCATCTATATCCCACTCAACACCCCCATCTCTGATTATTTTGATGGAAATCCCAGATGCCATATCATTTTATCAGCAAATATTTGAATATATATCTAAAAGATTTTTAACTCAATGAAGTGGCTTGTGCCCATAGCACTTTGGGAGAATCAGGTAGGAGGATCACGTGAGCTCAGGTATTTGAGACCAGCCTTGGGCAACATAGACCCTATTTATAAAAAAAAAAAAGAAAGAAAGAAAGAAAAAACTAGCCAGATGTGATGGCACACACTTGTAGTCCTAGCTATGTGGAAGGCTGAGGCACGAGGATTGCTTGAGCTCAGGGAGTTCAAGGTTACAGTGATCTTTGATTGTACCACTGCACTCCAGCCTAGGTAACAGAATAAGACCCTATCTCTAAAAAAAATAAATAACAGGCTCGGCCCCTGTGGCTCAAGCAGCTAAAGCGCCAGCCACATACACCTAAGCTGATGGGTTCGAATCCAGCCTGAGCCTGCCAAACAACAATGATGGCTGCAAGCAAAAAATAGCCGGGCATTGTGGCAAGTGCCTGTAGTCCCAGCTACTTGGGAAGTGGAGGCAGGAGAATCACTTGAGCTCAGGAATTAGAAGTTGCTGTGAGCTGTGATGCCACAGCACTCTACCCAGGGCAACAGCTTGAGGCTCTGTCTCAAAAAAATAATAAAATAAATAACAAAAGACTTTCTAAAACCATAGCTACAATAGCATTATGCTTTAAATATTAATAATAATTTTTAATAACCTCAAATATCAAATGTTCATATTTTCCCATTATGTCATATTTTTTTAGTTTGTTAGAATTTAGATCAAAATAACTTCAATTAATTGCTAATTTTCTTTTAACCTATAGCTTTCTCCTCTCCCCCACCTTTTAATCTCCCTACAATTTTTGTATAGGGGGAGAAAAACCTGAGTCATTTGTCTTGGCTTAAGATTTTTGTGGACCATCTGGTAATGCAAATTTAGGCTACAAGCTTATGCGTTGGCAACATATGATTTAAGCTTCTTAAAGGCCAGCAGTCTTCTTTCACTCAGTGCCGAGGTTCAAGATGGGCAAGTTTTCCTTGCAAGTCATCTAGTTGAAGAGTAGCCGTTGAAATAATCCCAGATTCTTGGGCAGCACCTGTGGCTCAATGAGTAGGGCACTGGCCCCATACACCGAGGGTGGCGGGTTCGAACCCAGTCCCAGCCAAACTGCAACAAAAAAATAGCTGGGTGCTGTAGTGGGCACCTGTAGTCCCAGCTACTCAAGAGACTGAGGCAAGAGAATCACCTAAGCCTGGAGGTTGCTGTGAGCTGTGATGGCACAGCACTGTACCAACGGTGACAAAGTAAGACTATCTCTAAAAAAAAAATAAAAAATAAAAATAAATAAAGAATCCCAGATTCTTAAGCACTATCTCTTAGAGCTTTGTTTTCAGCCCTGATCACCCATGATATGGTTAAAAACAAAACAAAAATCAATCTGTGGCCTACTTGGTAAAAGCCAGTTTCACTACTTGGCTTCCAGATATCAAGTGCTTTTTTTTTTTTTAATTTAGCTCTTTCCATTGCAATAAAGTGGGGAAAGACTAAGCATTTGTGCAATAATAACTAAATCTGGATTTTTTTTTTCCTTGAAAAATGTCGGGGAGTGATAGGCCAGCTTTTAGTTGGAAAGTTATGTCATCACACTGATACTTTACAAAGACCACGCTGGCATCTGTGGAAGACAGACCAAGAAAGAGTCAGTTGTAGTAATCAGGAAAGAGAGATTAAGACCTGATCTAAAAGGAGGGAGCACAAGGAATACATTTAAGAGATACCTAGAAAGTAGAATCCCCAGAACTGGGTGACTGATACAATAATGTGACAGTCCCAGGTTTCTGGCTGGGCAACTGGGAAGAGGATGATCTATCATTCACAGAAATAATGATAACAGGACAAAACGCAGGTTTTCTTTGGGGTGAGGATAATAAATGAGTGTACTTGTTTGGACATACTTGATTTGAAGTGCCTTTGGAACTTTTTTTTTTTTTTTGAGACAGAACCTCAAGCTATTGCCCTGGGTTGAGTGCCTTAGCGTCACAGCTCACAGCAACCTCCAGTTCCTGGGCTTAGGCGATTCTCTTGCCTCAGCCTCCCAAGTAGCTGGGACTAGAGGCGCCTGCCATAATGTCGGGCCATTTTTTGGTTGTGTAGTTGTCATTGTTTGGCAGGCCTGGGCTGGATTCGAACCCACCAGCTCTGGGGTATGTGGCTGGCACCTTAGCTGCTTGATCTACAGGTGCCAAGCCACCTTTGGAATTTTTAATATATTCAGTAGGCAGTTGAATATAAGCATCTGGGTCAGGAAGGAAGTTTGGGATGAAAAAAAACTGGGAGTTCTAAGGACAAATAGTGAATATGATAAAGAGCTCCTGGGGCTGTTATGTAGGTAAAAGGATCAGGAGTAGAGCTGTTTCCTCTAGAATAAATCTGTTACATGCTCCATACGACACTTTGCCATCTGGAAACTGTTCCTCAGTGTTTGACTCACAAGTGTATTTTCATTTTTAGTGATTGTACTCTTCAATTGAAAATTTTAAATGTTTCCATTTTTCAGTATTTTGAGTATATATTAATAATTATCCTTTGAGGTAAGAATAGAGATTGAAAAAAAAAATTTTAATATATCTTTTGTGTATTTTATGTATCATATAGTAAAGTAAAAATATATACTATATATGTTTTTAACACATTTTGGTATGTATAAGATGATTTCTATTCATTTTTCCAATAACAACTGTAACCCTATAACTTTCTGCCTCCATGATAGTTCATTTATATGCTTCTATGTATGTTTTTATTGGCTTCACTTAGATTTAACACAATTGGCCTACATTTTTGATAATCCTTGATCATAAATATTTTAGACACATTGAATGTCTTATGGTTAACAGACACCTTTTTGTTATTAT
This sequence comes from Loris lydekkerianus, assembly GCA_963574355.1. Classification (NCBI taxonomy): domain Eukaryota; kingdom Metazoa; phylum Chordata; class Mammalia; order Primates; family Lorisidae; genus Loris; species Loris lydekkerianus. The sequence continues at coordinate 17,324 of CAUYPK010056247.1, read as the reverse complement.
CTGTACTTGCTGAAAAAGTTGATACAGTTAAAAAGAAAAATGTTATCTTTAGCTCTTTATATAGATGAGGTCATATGTTAAAACCTTTTATTGTAATTGTCCATACTCCCATACTACTTTCTTTTTCTCACTATCTGATTCATATGCATCAAGTCCCACCTAAGCCCTTCCAGCCTTCACCCCGTACCCCCTCCCCCAAGTTATTTGCTCCTTGATTAATGGTACACTACTCACTTGCTTTGCTGGTATAGCACTTACTGTATACTCTTTACTGAATATGTGGATATGATCCATATTTCTAAATAAATCTAGGAAACATTTTAAAAGCAGTATAAAATAGTGAAAATCAAGAGCTATCAGGTTCTTACTTTACAAAATTCAAATGGAATTTGATATGTTTTTACAAAACAAAGGTTAGACTGTACTCATCCTATTCTGCAATTGAATTGATCCTTAAACTTTTAAAATCTGACAGTTGGAAAATCTTTACATACCATTTCTTGTATTATTATCCCAGAAAAAGAGTGATTACTCAGTTCTGTGATTTTATGGGTGTTCTTGGGATGAAAATATGATGAATACATAAATTATGGAATGAATCTACATAAATCACAGAAACCGTTTAGAACAAATCATATCCTATAGACATGACATGAAAAAGGGAGTGGTTAAGAGTACTATCTGACTTTTTATACTGTTGGCACATAATTGATGTGCAATTAAATTTTGAATTATAAAAATTCAAAACTCTGTAATTCACGTTTTGGTGAATTTAGTGATGTGTTACATCTGTTCTATGCAAGTATCTATCCAACCTTTCTGATATCTGTAGCTAAAGGAAACAATAGAATCTCAAAAAGCAGATAGTTGATTTTATACTATTTGTGCTGGTTTCCAAGGAAAAAAAAAGTAGGATACAAGGTAGAAATTATAAGATATGAAAATGAGAAAAGTTTCATGCTTTCAAACAGAAAGTTTAGTAAGTTTTTCCAGCCCATTTCAAACAGATGGGTGTACTTCTATCTGTAAAGACTTTCTTTGGTGTTTCATTTTGTTTATTAAAATCACCATTACCAGTAAGGATTTCTCCACAGACAGTCTAATGCCTTATGCACTTCTCCTTGCTCTAATCTCACCTTTTACTGTTCCTCTAAGTGTGAATAATTTATGTACATATTAATTAATAGGATTTTTTCAGCTCATATTTAAAACTTTTCTTTGGGAGCTAAACTCTCCAGGAGCTTGAAAATTGGAATGCAAGATAATTTGGAAGTACTTATTAAAACTAATGTATTGAAGACATTTACCAAAGAATGCCTTAGTGACTTAGAATTTAATGCCAGAGTATTTACTTGCTTAGAATAATTTTCTTTGTATTTGGGATAAGGTTAGAAAACAACTGGAAAGGAATGAAATGATTTGACCTATTTTAGGTATAGTCACATTAGCCAGTTATCTGCAATTTCTTTTTTTTCTTTTCTTTTTTTTTTTTGTGTGTGAGGCAGTCTCACACCATGCCTTGAGTAGCGTGCCATGGCATCATAGTTCATAGCAATTTTAAACTCTTAGACTCAAGAAATCTTCTTGCCTCAGCCTCCCAAGTAGCTGGGACTACAGGCTTGTACCACTGTGACTGTCTAGTGTTTTGTTTTATTTTTTCTCTCTCTCTATTTTTAGTAGAGACAGGGTCTCCCTCTTGCTCAGACTGGTCTCAAACTCCTGAGCTCAAGTGATTCACCTGCCTAGGCCTCCCAGAGTGCTAGGATTACAAGTGTGAGCCACCGGACCCAGTCTGCAATTTCTTTACTAAAATAAATCAACACTTTAGACTGACTTATTCTTTACCTGGAAAAGAGTTAAAATCAGTTTATTTCCTCATGATATAAAAATTCTACAATTATATTATGTCCAAATGAATTTAAAATAATAGATAATACGATGAGGTGGTAAAGAGCATAGGCTTGGCCTAGGCTTGAATCTGTGAAACTCTGAACCTCAGCTTTTTGTCTATAAAATAGGCATAATAGTTGTGCCACCACCCAAAAGTTGAAATGAGCATTAAATGAGTTATTCATATAAATAATTTAAACAGCAGCTTATGCACAGTAAGTACTCCATACATATTAGTAGCAGAAATAGTGATTGTTCATTTTTTATTGTATTTTTTTTTTTTTTTTTTAGTTTAATTTTTGAGACAGTCTCTTTTTGTTACTCGTGTCATCACAGCTCACAGCAACCTTAAACTCTTGGGCTTAAATGATCCTCTTGCCTCAGCCTCCCGAGTAGCTGGGAATACAGGTGCCCACCACAACACCTGGCTATTTTTAGAGATGGGGTCTGGCTCTGGCTCAGGCTGGTCTCAGACATGTGAGCTCAGGCTATCCACCCGCCTCAGCCTCCAAGACTGCTGGGATTACAGGTGTGAGCAACTGCACCCAGCCTTTTATTCTTCTTTTATTCTAGTCAGTATCAAGAGCAGTATCTTACACATAGGAAACACTCGGCTTGTCCCTTACTCCACTTGTTCATCTTTTTTTTCCCTCCATGAGATTGTAGGACAGAAATGATTGACTAAATCCTAGTCATTTTCACCTCAACTTCTGTTACTTCTGTTACTTCAGGTAGCTTCCTCCCAACCTTCATAATGAAAGGGCCTCAGAGTTCTGTAAAGGATATTCTAATGTCTACGAAGGCTGAGACCATGGGTAGAACTTATTGGGCATCTTCAGTAAAAAAAAAAAATAAAATGTTATCTATGTTTTTAGACTTCACAGATAGCCTATAAAAATGAGTTTCCTGAAGTTAAAACAAAAAGAAATGGAACAGATCAAAACATCTCCCTTTGCAAATACTTACTCCCCCCACCCCATCCCCATAAAGTGGAGAAACTATATGAAATTTGTATGGAATAAGTATTTCTTATATTTCTTTATTAATTTTTTTCTTTTTTCTTTTTTTTTTTTTTTTTTGAGGCAGAGTCTCACTTTGTCACCCTCGGTACAGTGACATGGCGTCATAGCTCACAACAACCTCAAACTCACTTGGGCTCAAGCAATTCTCTTGCCTCTGCCTCCCTAGTAGCTGGGACTACAGGTGCCCACCACAGTGCCCGGCTATTTGTTGTTGTTGTTGCTGTTGTTTGTTTGTTTAGCAGGCCCAGGCCGGGTTCGAACCCACCAACCCTGGTGTAACCACTGAGCTATGGATACCAAGCCTTCTTATTTATATTTAAATTTCAATTACGTAAATTAAGATTCCGTACATTATGAGGAAAGTTAGTTTTTGTTACAAAGCATTTACATCACTGATGCACAGCTGAAGCCTTTGATAATGACCAGCAGGCAAGGGGAGAATGATGCCACAAATAATGGTTGAGGAGAGTAATGGTCTTCACAATTAATGTGGAAACTTTCAGACAAAACTGAGATCTGCCAGGAAATCTTAACATACAAGTTTATGACCCCAAATACAGGTATTTTTCTTTTTAGTTTCAGAAAGGAAAATGATTGCTATTGCTTATATTTAGAGTTATATCTTAATATCTTAATCTAAATACTTGCATAGAACTCATATAAAATTCTAACATCTTTAGGAACATTTTAAATTAATTTTATAATTTTTAATGTATAATCTGGATATCTCCAATTTTATGAATTTGCAATGTAATTGATGACTATCAAATCAAATGTTCTTAGCCCTCAGGGGAACCACAAAACGAGCATCAAGTGTTATTAGAAGAAGTGCATGGATTTCAGTCCTTTGCAAGGTCGCTAGTACCTTCTTCAGAGAGACTAAATTTACCTAAATCTGATAAAGTCTTCATGAATGGTACTGAGAAGAACTCCAGTTCCTCCCTGTCCAGTATGGATTATATAGCCTCTGGGCCCAGGAAACCCTGTTCTGGAACTCCATATGGCAGAAGGCCCAGGAGCTCATTCCCAAATTCCCACCGGTTTCAGCTAGTCATTTCAAAAGCACCCAGTGGAGATCTTTTGGATAAACATTCTGAACTCTTTTCTAATAAACAATTGCCATTCACTCCCCGCACTTTAAAAACAGAAGCAAAATCTTTCCTGTCGCAGTATCGATATTATACACCTGCCAAAAGAAAAAAGGATTTTACAGATCAACGGATTGAAGCTGAAACCCAGACTGAATTAAGCAGGTATGGTACATCAACAACCAATAGTAAATCCTTCAGGAAACTAAATGAATATAAATCAGTTAATATTTCTTGTTTTCTATCAAGTAGCTTATATGCCAGACTTGATAGTATCCTCTTAATTGGAATGAGATTAATGTGACTTGTCCTTTTCTGTGTCTCACCAGACTTTCAGAGTAATTGTTGAAAACTAAATAGCTATTAAACTTTGCTTCTAATAAATATAGATTTTACATATTGTTTCAGACATGGTTCTAGAATTTCATATGTTTTTAAATATACTTTCAGAGAATTCTTAAAATATGTCATCAGATAGCATTTGTGTAAATAAGCATACTGATTTATGTTAAAAGTAGCAAAAAAAAAGTAGCAAAACACTGGCTATAAAAGGGAAGAAAACCAATCCTTTACCCTTCCCTGCAGATGTTTATGCAGTCTGGTATTGCAACAACTGCCCAGGAATAAATTAAACAATTGGGATGCTTTCTGGAAATTAAATGTCATTTAATTCAGAGCTTTCAAATATAGTAGTGTCTAGCATACCCTGAATATTCAGCAACTCTTGTAAAGTATTGAGTTAGCAGATTTATAATTATGTTCGTCTTTTCTAGTGTTGCACAACCAAATAATTTATCTGATATTAAGGTTTTAGTTACTCTAGAAAGTAAAAACTTGTTTGGGGTGGGGCATACATAAAAGACATAGTAATCTCAGGTGAGTTTGCATACATTTAATCAAAGACCTAAGGAACTGAACCTTGTCAAGTGGGGAAGTAGATCATATCATCATATCCTTTTTGATTAATGAATGTTTTAGAGATAATTTCTGTTTCATTTGGTTCGAGATCTAATCATTATTCTAGAAAGGAAAAAGAAACATGTAATCCAAACAATATCTATTTTCTGGTTATATAATTAGAAGTTATGAGGTGGGGGATCAGGCATGATGGCTTACACCTGCAATCCTAGCACTCTGGGAGGCTGAGGTGGGAGGATCTCTTGAGCTCAGAAGTTTGAAAACAACCTGAGCAAGAATGAGATCCTGTCTCTACTTAAAATAGGAAAAATTATCCGGGCGTTGTGGCATGAACCTATAGTCCCAGCTACTTGTGAGGCTGAGGTAGGATCACTTGAACCCAGGAGTCTGAGGTTGCTATGAGCCTACTCTGCCTAGAGCAATAGAGCAAGACTCTGTCTCAAAAAAAAAAAAAGAAAGATATATTTTATAAGAATAAATGGATGTCATTCTTTTATGTTTGAGTTTATTTTTTCTAGCCAGTATAGCTTGTTATCACAGTGTTTATATTTTAAAGGATTAGTAATAATTTCTTTTAAAATATTGCAGCTTTAATTCTGATTTTGGGACAGTTGAGAATAAGAACTTGACAGATTCTGAAGTGAACATAAAGCAGGTAATAAATATGAAATCTTTTTTGTTGCCACATTTGAATTACAGATACTTTAATGTAAATAGAATACCGTATGTATAGCTATTTGGACTGTAAAGAATAATCTCTTGGTAGCACCCGTATATACTATAGCCAGTATGCAGAAGGTTTACCATTTACATATGGTTATAGCTTTCTCTACATGGCAAGTCAGATCCTGACAAATGTGAAAAATCATTTATTGTTAGCATTTTTTTCTAAATGGTTGTGTGGCTGGACAGATGGATGGATGAATAAAACCTTAAGCATTGTTTTCAAAGTTGTAGATGTGGGTTACTAACAGAGCCAGCAAAATTCTATAGAGGTTACTGGAGTTTTTATGCTTGTATTTTTTAAAGGAATTTCCACTGACTGTATTATTGGAAATTATACATTTAAAGAATAGATGGATATCATTCTCTTATATTTGCCTTTTTCTATGCCATAAAGCTTCTTTACTATAGCGTTTATGTTTTGAATGCTTAGCAGTCATTTCATTTAAAATATTACAGCTTTGGGGGATGGATGATGGGAAGTTGCTCGGTGGTCATGGTACCCATTGCTCCATGGAGGGTGCGCTAAGGCCCTGACTTCACCGCAGTGCAGTGTATCAGTGTAGCAAAATTGCACTTGTACCCCATGAATACATACAAATAAAAAATAAAGGAGAAAACCTTTTTAATATTAACTTTAACAATAAAAATTTAAGTTTGATTTGGGGACAGACTGATTTATTTTATTTTTAGAGTATCAATCATACACTCGTGTCCCAACTTAAATTTACTGTTTACAAAAATGATTTGTCTATTAAAATGTCACGGATTCAGCTTGGCACCTGTAGCTCTGTGGCTAGGGTGCCAGCCACATACACCAAAGCTGGTGGGTTCAAATCCAGCCCAGGCCTGCCAAACAACAATTACATAGCCAGGTGTTATGGCAGGTGCCTGTAGTCCCAACTACTTGGGAGGCTTAGGCAAGAGAATTGCTTAAGCCCAAGAGTTAGAGGTTGCTGTGAGCTGTGATGCCACAGCACTCTACCAAGGGCAACAGCTTGAGACTCTGTCTCGGAAAAAAAAAAAAAAAAAAAGTCAGGATTCAGGAAAACAAGGATAAAATAAATCACACTCAGTTTCCTATTTCTTTTTTGAAAATGGGTAAAAGGTGTCAACTGAAGATTTGCCAAATTCATAAATTTAGAAAGGAGACCATTTTTTTTTTTTTTTTTTTTTTTTTAATAAAGGGTTATAGCCTTTAGGCTGGCCATTCTGACAGGCTTGGAAGTGGGAAGTCTCTGGTGAAGACCTAAAGTAACCACTTCAAGGCAGGGAATCAGTAAGATAGGAATTTAGGGGAAATTGGTCAAATTGCTAAGTGTACATATTTAATAAGTTGTAAGAGGGGCTATGAGTATTTGCAAAGGGGATGCACACATGTGTAGTAAGCAAACATGCATATACATATGTCCCATGTTCACTTTGGGGTGGTGACTTAACGTTTAAATGCTTTAAACATAGGCTTTAAGTGTCAAAAGGTAAAATGAAGGACAGAGGCATCCTCTGTAAACCAGCCAGAACCAGTCCAGGGTTGGTGGTCTCTTACCAGGAACAGAAGTTAGGCAGATGTTGTGTAAATCAGCGGTGGAACAGGTGTTCCTAAATGGCTAGATCTTTTTTTTTTTAACTGTTAGGAAAGAAAGTTAAGTTGATAGTGGTTAGCGAGGGAGGGAATGTAATGGGGCATATCCAACCTCTCATCCTGTTATGGCCAAAAATTCAGTTTTTCATGTTTCTCGTGTATCCCCTTGGCCATGAAGGAGTCAGTTCAGTTGGTTAGGGGGCTTAGGATTTTATTTTTCTTTCTCAAGGGTAGTATGTTTTCTTCTCAGTCTTTAATAGCTGTTTGACATAGGGCCCTGCCACTTAAGGCCCAAGAGAGCTGAGTTTCCTCGTGTAGAAAAAATTGGCAGGATTTGGGGAGAAGTAAATGATGTAGGTAAAGTGCCAGCCTGGTAAGGGCTTGACCAATGAAGACTATTACTAGCTTGAAGTTTATGAAGAGAACATCATAGATAACTCTATAAACTAAAGCAGAAGTCCATCTTTATTACATCGTACTTCAAATGTTTATCCATAACCTTCAAGCAAATTGGTGTGTCTCCATTCTCCACCATCAGTGCCACCAGAAATTGACTTGAGAAAGCTAGGAGAGCAATAGAGCCATATTTTCACAGCACATTTAAAGCTGTAAAACGCTTTCTAAAAATTAGTATTACAAAGATAAAATCTGGGCCAGGTGTGGTGGTTCACGCCTGTAATCGTAGCATTCTGGGAGGCTGAGGCAGATGGATTGCCTGATCTCACAGGTTCGAGAACAGCAAGAGTGAGACCCCATCTCTAAAGATAGCCAAGCATTGTGGTGAGCACCTGTAGTCCTGGCTACTCGGGAGGCTGAGGCAAGAGAAACACTTGAGCCCAAGAGTTTGAGGTTGGTGAGCTGTGACACCACAACACTCTACCAAGAGTGACAAAATGAGATGCTCATCTCAAAATAAAAATAAAAATAAATAAATAAAGGTAAAATCTAATGATGTGGGCTTGGGCACCTTTAGTACAATGGTTACTGCACCAGCTACCTACACCAAGGCTGGCGTGGGTTTGAACCCAGCCCAGGCCAGCTAAATAACAATGACAACTGCAACAACAACAAAAAATAGCCAGGTGTTGTGGCAGGTGCTTATAGTCCCAGCTACTTGGAAGGCTGAGGCAAGAGAGTAGATTAAGCCCAAGAGTCTGAGGTTGCTGTGAGCTGTGCGCCATAGCACTTTACTGAGGGCAATATAGTGAGACTGTCGAAAAAAAAAAAAATCTAATGACGTGATTAAATGCTTAGCACAATTTCTGGCACATTGTAAGGAAGGATTCTATAAAAGTAAGCTTCCTTTCAATGAGAATAAGTAACTCTGAGGAAAAAAAAAAAATAAAATAAAAGTAAGCTCCCATTATTTTTGTTAGTTACTTGATATTATTGTCTGTATTGACAGGATACCATTGCATCTATGTATTTGACATATTGGCATTTGAAAAAGATAAGCTATTTGAATTTCTGAATAATGGGATTTTTTTTCTCAAATTTACTTAAAAGCTATAAATTTTCTTTATTTTCTCTTTATAAGTTTATTGTAATGATTTCTTAATATAATTTAAAATGTTGCTCTTTAAAATACAGAGTCCTTTGATCTTAAAGGAAGAAGGTGCTTACTGTATAGAAGAATTATTCTAGAACATTCTTTGTTGTACTATGTCACTTTTATCTACTGAATATCTCTGTTTACTTTCCTTGAAATTGGCAGTTTTATTTCTGCTTTCATAATGTATTTTTGAAGCAAAATATTTATTCTTTTTATTGCATCCTCAGGCATCTAATTGTATAACACATGATACCAAAGAAAAAATAACACCTGTGGCTTTGCAAGAGTCTGACTTCACATGGGGCAAGATTAAACATGGTGCTCTTCGGTGTTTCTCACCAAGGTAAACAGTTTACTATCTTTACCTGATCGCTTTCCTATATAACAGACATATAGTACTAACTTAATTATATGCTCTAATCTGTTTTGGCATTTTGCAATTCAGGGGCAGTTTTAGTTTTACCAAGGAAATTTTACAAAGTTAGGTGCTCATAAAGGTTTAAACAAATTAATTTTTCTAATACATTAGTAAAGGTAAAAGGCATACTAACATTATTTGTCATCACTACTCCTTAAAAAATTATTTTCCCCAAGACAGGTGCCTCAGCAATGATGCTAACTAGTTTACATGGCACAAGTAGTGCTAAGAGAACCTTACCATTTGAGGAATCATACTTTTTAGTTTGAATATTCACCATATGCTAGTGCTTGATCTACCTGTGCTATGTGGAAGTACTCCTAAGTACTATCATTATGTTTAGTAATTAACCAATTACTAAACAAATGGGAGGGGGGCAGTCCGTGACATGCGGAAACAAACCATCCTTGACGCCCCCCCCCCCCCACTTAAGGTATACTACATCTAAATAAAAATGATATATTAGCATTGGTTGAACTAAAAGATGCCTTGACAGTTTCAGCTGTCAAATGTATTTTTGGTGTTAGAGACAGGATATGAGATGGAGGGAGAAAAAAAAGGAAGGAGTAGAGATTAGAAACAGTGCATGCATGAGGTGTCATGTAGCAGACCAGAAGGAAAGTACATGCAAGCCCCTCAGGCCAGCTTCTTCCTCAGGTCTTTGCTAGGGATATCTCACCTGCTAAGGGCACAGGAAGTTCGTTGTGGGGCAGCACCTGTGGCTCAACAAAGTAGGGCCCCGACCCCATATAACAAAGGTGGTGGGTTCAAACCCTGCCCTGGCCAAAAGCTGCTAAAAAAAAGAAATTCATTGTGCTTCAGCAAACACAGTCTGCACTGAATATAAAAAATGACCTAAAGAAAGGAATATTGTTCTCTTCTAATAGTTTCTATCTAAAAGAAATAAATCAAAATATTATAAATTAGTATACCTAAATAAAAAGATTTGAATTAACAAATGGGTAACATAACTAAATAATGATAAAATTATTATAAGGACCAGCTTAAGAAAAATTTCCATAGTAAATTGTCTGTTTATAGCATTATTTATATCTTAACCTTAGTCAAATTGTCATTGTTTTTACTAGAACAGTATCATAGTTTTAAAAAAAGATTGTGAATTTGTAACTAGATAACTGGAAAACTAGTTTAAAAACCCATCTTTGCTACCTACTTACATCAACCTTGGCAAGTTACTTAGCCTTTCTGATACTTGGTGAACTCGTAAGTAAATTGGAAAAATAATACCTTCCCAATATACTCTACAGGGTTGTTTAGAAAATTAACATTAGATCATGGATATGAGCATGCTTTAAAAATTCTGAAACATAGTATTGCAGGTTGAACAGCCCAAATCAGAAAATCCAAAATCCAGAATGTTCCAATTCCAACATGACTCTATTGGGGCATTTTGGATTTCAGATTTTCAGATTTGGGATACTCAACCAGTGAGAAGACAATACAGATATTCCAAAATCTAAAAAAATTCTAAAGCACTTCTGGTTTCAAGCATTTGGTTAATGGATATTTAACCTGTGCAAATATATAATATTTTTGAACACTTATTGTATGCTAATCATTGTTTTGCTTAAATATTTAACTTTCTCTTTCTAGGACAGTATATCAGTATTCCCTGCATTCTCCTTCAGGGAGTAAAATCTACTCCGAGTAAGATCTTTAAGATCTCTTCATTTTGCTTAGTGGGAATCAAAAATTAAGAATAATAGAAACCATTATTAAATAAGTCAGGATTGAGTATTAATCTCTCTTATAACCAGCTTTGGGGTGTCAATCATATAATACATGCTGAATTTGAGAAAATGAGTAGAGTTTTCTGGAATAATGATCTATCACATTTTTATCTCAAGTAGAAATTTGTCGCTATGTTAATAATACTTGCTATTTTTTAATAATTAGTACCCATAATTCCTATTTATTTTATATGTTAAAACAATAAGCAATAATAATTATTTTAGTGGCCAGGCACTGTGGTTCACACCTATAATTCTAGCTGCAAGGCCAAGGTGGTAAGATTGCTTGAAGCCAGGAGTTTGAGACCAGCGTGAACAATTGCAAGACCCCATGTCTACAAAATACAGAAGAATTACTTGGGCATGGTAGTGAGCTCCTGTAGTCCCAGCTACTTGGGTGGCTGAGACAAGAGAATTGCTTCAACCCAGGTGTTTGAGGGTGCCGAGAGCTATGACGACACTAACGCACTCTAAGCTTGGGCAAAGAGCAAGACTGTCTCAAAAAAAAAAAAAAAAGTGTTTCAGAGAAACAAATCAAGATACTGTAAGGTTTCTAACCTCACCAATTTTTTGCAGATACTTTACTTGTACATTATTGTATTTTTTCAGGGAAAATAATCTATTTTATAAAACTTATTTCCAAATTTGCTGCTTTTAAGCAAGGAAGATAACAGTTTGAACATATAACTTTTTAGAAAACATTTTAATCTATTTTATAATTTGCTTATTAACTCTTTCCCTTATATTTGTTTATTTAGTAATTGAATAATTACTATTCTTCATTTTAGCATTTTTTACTAATTACATTTACCTTATAACATAATTACTTGCTATTTAACATTTTCTATTAATTTATTAACCTCAGCTAATTAAAATCAAATTCACAATAGTATCCTAATTTTCTTACAATAGCTGCTAAAATATAATTATCTTTTAGTATAAAAGAGAAATATGCTTAAGTAATTTAGAATTACTGTTATATTCATGTTTACAATTTTTCCTATTAGAATTATTTTTCTTCTCCAAACATTTTCAGGGAAAAAATACATTTTTCTGCCCAATAAATTTTTCAACCTTAAAACAAGATGCTGTCCTAGAACTAGGAGTGGACTTCACATTGAAGCTCCGAGTTCTCTAGACTACTTTCCTCCTTCCTTCCTGCAAGTGCTGACAATGGTCAAGAGCCAGAGGGCATTTATCTTACAATGGTATATGTGAAGCTTAGTAAATGTGGAATGTAAATGTCTTAACACAATAACTGTGAAATTGCCAGGAAGGCTATGTTAACCAGTGTGTTGAAAATGTGTCAACCGGTCTGTGAAACTAGTGTATGATGCCCCATGATCATATCAATGTATATCAATAATAATAAATAAATAAATAAATAAATAAATAAATAAATAAATAAATAAATAAAATAAAAAAATAAAACACCCTGGGAATACTTGCTCCAGTGGGTTGATTGTCCTCTTGTTCTCTTATTTCTTTTAATTCTGCCTCTTTTTCACTCCTATTGATATTGCCAACATCTATGCAATTTTACTGTACTAGGTAATAATTCATTTTTAGTAAATATTTATCCTTACATAACTTGAGAAGGTAAATGAACATTTTATTTTATAATATTCCCCTTAATAAGAGATAGAAGTAATTTAGCAGAAATAAGAGATTTCTAATTAGGTACTCATGTTTCTTATAGTGTTGAGAATACGTAAGTAATCATTTTTATGCTATATGTTGTGTTCCCTCTACAGTGAAGAAGAACTGTTGTACCTGAGTTTCATTGAAGACGTAACTGATGAAATTTTGAAACTTGGTTTATTTTCAAACAGGTGAGATTTTTAAAATTGTGTTATAGTAGTTGAGTACATAAAATATTCTTCATATGGTTAATTTTTCAAAGTTATTTCTTCCTATTAGTAAATGAAAAATTATATTGCTTTTTGGGATCATAGCTTATAATTGATACCAAGTTGTAAGGAATGTTTAATTCATACTCTAAAGCAAATTCATATTACAGGGGAATTATAGGAAGGAACAGATATTTTACTCATTTAAATACTACTACATCTCTTAGTTATAACAGACTAGTAAAATAAAAATTTTTGCTTCTTATTTACAAAACCCCATAATCCTATTTTACTTTCTGAAACTGTATGAGAATAAAAAGGAACCATTTTTATCACATCTGTTACTAGTATTAAATCTAGTAAAATGAGGACAAATTAAAAACTAAGTTTGCACATTTCAATCAGATATTGTGTATTGTAGGGAAACTGTATGTTTTAAATCTAGCTTAAACATTTATGTATCTAAAATTCATTGTCAATACTTGCTTTAATTAAAAATTGTTTCTTACATAAAATTTACTGGGCAATAGGCTCCACTTTGTTACATAGCATAGGACCCTATTATTTATGTAATATATACTTTTTTCTGCACATTTCATATGCAGACATTTCCAGTAAATTATTTCTATCCTACACATCAAGTGTTCTTTTATTAAAGCAAATATTTTAATTATTGGTATTAAAAGATATACTAGAAAGACCTAAGATTTTTGGCAGTAATTCTGTTTTCCTCTTCCATTTTAAAAAGTTGGTAAAAAGTGTTTAAATAATAGGAATAGAGTTTCCAATCCACAAGATGAAAAGTTTTGGAGATCTGTTTCATAATATTGTGAATACCTTGTATCCTTAACTGTACCCTTGAAAATGTTTAAAAAGTTAAATTTTGTTATTTTTTTTAATTCCTAAATAATTCAGAACTACTAACTCTGCAGTTGAGTCATGACTTCACTGATAGTAACAAAAGAAATTAGTTATTTTTCAAGAAAACTTTTGATACACTCATGTGATAGAGAGATGAACATGGTGTTGTAGAAAGAATAAATTTCCAAACACAATCAGAGTTAAATTCTAACAGCTTGTACCCTTAGGGAAGAGAAAATTATCTTAGGGAGGTAGTTTTCTCACCTTTAAAATGTTTTTTTTACAATACTTTTCTCTCCCAACACTGATCAAGATTAGAGACAAAATGATTATTATGTGTGTGGCGTGTGTGTACCACTTAGTGGTACTTAAGTGATAACTTTTAGGTTATTATGTGGATTTGTCATTAGCAGGCTTTTTTCAAGTATAATTTAGGAAGCACTGTAAAATCTCTATAAGAGGGTTTTCTTTAGGGTTTGGTTTTGGGGGAGTGTGTATGTATGTGAAAGAGAAGATGGGATTTCATATGTGTGAGAAAAAGCTTTTGGAGGGATGTGTGAGAGAGGAGAATTTTTTTCAAAGAAATAATAGCAGTATATTTCAGAAACATTGGCATCCATTATGTCACTGGGTGCAAATGCATAGTAGAAGCCATGCTATCTTCCAAGTTGGAGAACTTGACAGAACAGAACAGGAAAGGATTGGTCTTTAGCTTTAGAAAGAAAAACATGACAACCTTTAGTAGTTTGGGTATTACATGGCTATTTTATATTTAGTGATTTTTTGATTTTGAGATATTAACATTTTTATTTATCATTTGTAGGTTTTTAGAACGACTGTTTGAGCGCCATATTAAACAAAATAATCATTTGGAGGAGGTTTGTCTTTCCTTAGAACTTCATTAGAAAAATTCTAACTTAGAAATAATTTTTAAGTTTTTCTATATCCTCAAAGAATGCATTAAAAGAGAGTGCTTTTTTTCCCCTTGAACTTTTTTGAGGGAGGGAGAGGGGGAGTAGAGGGGAAAGTAGTAATCCTGTGAGATTCAAAGCAGTACAGACAAAAGTAATTCAATTTGACTAGCTTAATGAATGTAATTATTCTCATCTTTTTCTTAATCCTAGGGAAAAATGCGCCACCTGCTGCATGTCCTGAAAGTAGACTTAGGCTGCATGCCCAAGGAAAACTCAGTAAAGCTAAATGATGTTGAAATTTTGAATTTACTTGATTTGAAAAAGGCTGGGAATTCTGGAAAAAATGAACTTAAAAATAAGCAAGAAGTAACAATTCAACAGGAACGTCAAGAATACAGAAATGCTTTGGATATGTTACTGTCTGCACCAAAGGATGAGAACGAGACTTGCTCTTCACCAAGTGAATTTTTCATGCCCATCTATAAATCAAAGTATTCAGAAGGGGTTATAATTCAACAACTGAATGATGAAACAAATCTTGAAACTTCAAATTCGGATGAAAACAATCCAAGTATTTCTGACAGTTTAATAGATCAGGAAACTTCTGTGAATGTCCTTGAAGGTGACAGTGATACTGAAAAGATTGAGACTTCAAATGAATTATGTTGTCTTGACCCACCATTCTCCCAATCTGTTCAGTTCTCTGGTGTCAAAGGTGACAATAATCATGATGTGGAATTATCAACACTTAAAATCATGGAAATGAGCATTGAGGACTCCCCTGTGGATACTTGATCTTCATTAATAAATACCTCAAGTGGCCAGTAACTCAACATTACTTTTCCTTTTTTTCTTTTATAAAGATTTCTGTATTAGTTTCCTATGTTACACAATAAATTACCATAAACTTGCCACACATTTATTTTGTATCCCACAGTTTCTGTGGATCAGGAGTCTTACCACAACTTAGTTGTGTTATATAATCAAGGTGATGATCAGGGCTATTGTTTCATGTAAAGGCTTAAGTATGAAACAGCCTGCTTCCAAACTTTTCAGGTTGTTAGAATTCTTTTCCATATAGCTATAGATCTGATAGCTTCATATTTCTTGCTGACTGATAGTCAGAGGCTGCCTGCAGTTCCCCTCCCACTTGGCTATCTCCATAGGCAGGTCACTGCATGGCTGCTACCTTCTTCAGGGCTAACCAGAGAGATTCTAACAGCAAGATGCAGTCTTATATAATGTAACATAATCAAGGAGTAACTTTTCACTGCCTTTGCCATATTATTTTGATTAGAAGCAAGCCACAGGTCTAACCCACACTTAAGTGTTGGGGATGTTGCACAAGGGTGTGAATTCTAGAAGGCTAGAATCACTGGAGTCACCTGAAGATCTGTTAACCACAATTTCTTAAGTTGCTTTTCAAAGAAACATATTTTACTCAGACATAAGTGGTTTTGTAGGCAACAGGAAATGGTTTGTGATCTAGTATGGGTCTTGAAGCATTGTGCCTTCAATTTTTAATTTCCTTTTTCTCAATGTGTGCAATATCTGAAGCCTTAAAGGTCTTCTAATTGTCAGTGAGCTAGGGTAGTATGACAGCTTCATGAAATACTGTGTCATGACTGCAAAGAATCCGTCACATCTACCTGAAACTGTAGTCTTGCTAAGTCCATGTGGATATTCCCTGATCCCCCAGTTCCCAGTGTCAAGAATGAGTACTGGAGTTCGAGACCACCCTGAGCAAGAGCAAGACCCTCTCTCCACTAAAAATAGAAAAACTAGCTGGGTATTGTGGCAGATACCTGTAGTCTCAGATACTTGGGAGGCTGAGGTAAGAGGATCACTTGAGCCCACATGTCTGAGATTGCTGTGAGCCATGACACCAGAGCACTCTACCCAGAGCACCAAAGTGAGACTCTCTCTCAAAAAAACCTGATACCAAGTCAATCCAGTGATAGAGTGATCACAGCCACAAATCAATTTTACACAGTTTATCACATAAAAGAAAGAATAAAAGTAAAGCAGCTACACAAAGTAAAGATACACTCCAGAGAGAGGAAAAGAGAGTGAAGAAGGACCCAGAGTCTGAGCACACACTACCTTTCATAAGCTCACTAGTTTGTCCCACCTTTCTCCTGCCAGGATTGGTTGCTATTTTCCACCCTCTGGGGTGATTGACAGATTGGGCTTACATAGTTGATGATCTAACAGATTGGTTTCTCCCTCAGACTTCTTCACAAAACTCCAGCCATGCTATGCTAATTAGATAATAATGAGCTCTAGGTCAGTTATGGGCCACTAGGTACTTCTTAGTGTGGGTATGTTCCCATTAGGGAATAGTTCCTAGCTGTAATTTGGCTCCTGCTTTCTGCCGTCAGCCACTTCCTTGCCAACTGTTTACCCTGCACCAGACCTAACACTCTTACCCTTGTAGTTCATGAATGGGACCCTTACAATTAGGCCATGTCTAAGAAGATTTGTGTCTATGTTTTTTCAACTATTTAATATTATTAAATACTTGAGTGCCTATTACAGGGGCTCCTCAAAGTTTTTAAACCGTTGGAGGGCCAGACTATAGTTTAAAAAAAAAACAAAACTATGAACAAATTCCTATGCACACTGCACATATCTTATTTTGAAGTAAAAAAACAAAACAGGAACAAATACAATATTTAAAATGAAGAACAAGTAAAGTTAAATCAACAAACTTACCAATATTTCAATGGGAACTATGGCCTTGCTTTCGGCTAAT